>JAHWFP010208615.1:0-12218 GCA_023313725.1 Lithobius niger | reverse complement strand
GAGAAACTTTAATAATGAAAAAGCCGATAAAATACTAAAAAGTAGTGTACAGTCGTTAAAAGGGCAAATAGTTAATTTGTGATGTAGGCGTGGCGATCTTTGAATCTGCGGTTTTATTTCTTTATTGTAAAGTTTATTGTAAAAATTATGAAAAAATAACAAAAACCAAGGAGGGATTCTACCATTTGTCAGAATTATAATAACAATCTTCTTAAACTGCTTAAAATCGTTCATTACCAATGTAACGGCGGACGCTACGACAGCTTAGGTGCTTGTAACGCCCCCGGTTTCCCTGGTATTTACGTGGAGTTTCAGCTTGAGGTTAATCGGTGTTAATGACGACTTTTTACGTTATTCAACACAGCATGGGCACTGACCCAGCATGGGGGATGAAGCGCCGGTCCCAATTAAAGGGGCCTAACCTTACACTGTCGGTATCGCTGCCACCAACGGTGGATTTAACTGTTTAACTAGCTAAAATCTAAAGATGGGCTACATATTTAATTTTACACTTAAATACAATTAATCAAGTCTAGCAAACGACTGAAGCTTAAAACTCCTGGTTTTATTTTTGCGACAGAGAATGAAATAACACTTTACATCATAGTTTGCTTCTAAAAGCTCTTGAATACAATTATTTAAAAGTAGCAAGTTTGAATATACCTTAGTACATCGCAAAATCAGACAAACACACTTGGTTTGAATAAAAGTTAAATTTTCACATTAGAAAAAGTAAATCATGGGTGCTCCCGGAGACACCCGCAAGACTTGACAGGCGCAACTGATTAAAGTCTATCTGACAGTATGTTTCATACACGATCAACCGTCCACAGTTATGTTTCTAAGTTTTCAAGTACAAAAAGATCAACCTCCCTTAGTTTCTTCGAGAACTGTTCTAAGTTATGAAAAGCCCGGCAATTTTACACTTAGGCATCAGTATGTCTCAATTTGACTTCCACAAAGATCAAACCGTCAAGTAGTTTAAGTTTAAAAATCCATTTAAAATAAACTGGAAAAGTTGGTTTTTAGTAAGAGAACCACTCTGACGTTATGGGGAGAGGAAACCTAAGATGCCGCTACAGGCGTCTCCACCATAATTTTCCCTAGCTAGAGAGCTAAGTTAAGTTTTAAACTAAAATTTAGAATATGGGGGTCCTAAACTGAACTTTCAAAAGCTAAACTATAACATACGAACCACTACCATCGTGCCCGGCATGGCATTCTCCGGACATGGCGTCTCCACTCCCGACTGGCGGACGTCGAGGATAGCTGCGAGGGTCTGATTGGTGGAGGGCCTCGAGAACAATGGAAAGTGGGAGGAGAAGTCGGTTGAACAAAGGGACTGGGTGCAGAGCCGTTTGAAGGAGTAGGGACATGTAAAAGGAAAAGATAGGCCTGTACTTTGTATTATTGGCTACGGATTGAATACTTACATGTTTGTAACATGAATAGGCTCTTGTTAAAGCTTTATACTTTGGCTTGGGTAATGCATAAAGCATTACTATTAAATTTTATAAGCTTTAACTGTAAACTGCAGTGTTACACACCACAACTGGTTTTGGCTGGGGGGGGGGGGATTTGAGGATTCGAAGTTTTTGCACAGTTTGACTTTCGGATTGGGTTTGAACAGATCTTTTATAAACATCTTTTGGGTTTTTAATAGTAGATCAAGCTATCAGTAGTGTTTGAAAGGTCTCAGTCGGGTCTAGAGGAGAACTAAAATAAACATATATACACTGAAAATTCGTGTCCGGTAGAATTCCAGGTCGTAGTACGTTTGGACACATGATAGCGTTTCTGGGGGTAAAAGATTATTATAAAGTATAAAATGTGGTTAAATAAACTAGCTTACTTGGATGCTATAACGCATTAAGTAACTGGGAACGTTTTAACGTTTAATTTGGAAGTTAAAATTGATCGTTGTGGACATTTTTCATATGGATTGCGGCCGACAAACACAATAAAAAATATCACACTTCAAATTGTTGTCTGTAAACCTATCGAGGTTCAGTACCTTTGCAGAGGAAGCTCCTCCTAAAATGCACTAAGCTAGTGTGTTCAGGCTTTTTGCCCTAAAAGGAAAAGGATAAAATAAAAATACATAAATACAAGTTTCAATAATGGCGGCCATGATGACGGAGTGCTTCGGTTGGTTTTGGCGAATTTCAAATGCAGATTTGAAGATCTTCCTGGTGGAAAGTCCGGATTTGGGCTTCCCCAAGAGTCTTGTATTTGGACAGGCTATTAAATGTCGAAGAGTTTGTGAGAATCGGACCATTATTGCAGAAACGGCGAGATATGCCTCGGCGAAGCATTTGGTGCCTTAAGAAGAAAAATTTCAAATTTTTGAAAAACAGGCGTTTTTTCGGTGGCGCTCGTTTACACCAACAACTGAAGACTGTTCACAAGGATAAAAGTTTTAGCTTTCGTAGTATCATACTTGCATGAAAGAACATAAAAACTGGAAATTATGAAACAAATGGATATTATGCACTTAATTTCAAATCGGCTGTCAAAACGGAGGGTTGCCCGGTTCACATCCCCCACCTACTAAAAAAAAAACGTGTATCCCTATTTCTTAGTAATTCAAAATATGGTCTAGCCAAAAATGTGGTTAAATGCAGGCGAAAAATTGTAAGGCTGTTCATTAAAAAATGTTCGTAGCTTACTTTGCTTGTATTCCATCCGCCCTAACAACTCATGACTTGGTTAAAGACACTCAACTTAAGAACACGTGATTTAAAATTAGGCAGATGCTGCTGCCAGTACAAAATGTGCTGGCAGCAAGAGACTCAAAAACGCTGCTGCCAGTACTTCCTATCAATTGGCCTGTACTAGTGGTGTACTGGCAGCAAGAAAGTTGAAAATGCTGCTGCCAGTATGCCCTATCTCTTGGTCTTTACTAGTGGTGTACTGGCAGATGGTGAACACTAGCGTTAGCCCCACCACTGATTATCAAACCTCGCTGCGTAGCTCCCCATGCAACCAGAGAACAGTATGAAACACCGTCTGAGGGGCGCGCTTATCATACACATCGAGAATTCGTGTAATCCTAAAACATATGATGCAAGCATTTATGAAACAAAGAAGTGTTGAAAGGTAGCCTAGTTAAAGACGACAGTTAGTGAAAACATTAAATAAAAAATTAGGCTGAATATTCGTCTTGAAAAAAAAAAGTTTAAAAGTATACAGCAAAAAAAAAAAAGGGACCAACGTCAAGTTTAGAACCTGGGCCCACGGCGTATTAGTCAGACGCTTTACCACTGAACCACGTAACACACGGTTACTTCTGAATCCCAGATTGATCATTAAATCCGGCAATATTAGTTGCGCATGCGCAGACCAATTCCCGCGTACTACTGGCAGCAGCTAAAATTGACCGTTTCGTGCCAGCACGAATTGTACTGGCAGTAGCCACTGCGTTAAAATTATCCCCATCATATTCATACACCTTTCCGCCCCATTCCCAGTACGGAAAAAAGGCTTAAATTAGTAGATAAGCCTCCATTCGTGAATTTCCATTAATAAACTTTTTTAAAGAAATATCTCTCAGTGGCAGCCCCTAAATTTCATTCAGGCACGATTGAAACTGGTTTACTTCAAGTTACTTGGATTTGTCAAAACGATCACGCTGGCAAGGAAAACCGGATG
Organism: Lithobius niger; assembly: GCA_023313725.1. Taxonomy (NCBI): domain Eukaryota; kingdom Metazoa; phylum Arthropoda; class Chilopoda; order Lithobiomorpha; family Lithobiidae; genus Lithobius; species Lithobius niger. The sequence continues at coordinate 8,567 of JAHWFP010208615.1, read as the reverse complement.
TTGACAAATTGCTCTTGGAAGTTAACTGAAAGGTGCACCTTCTACCAGTAATATGCAAGAAGAGTCTGAATAACTGGAAATACTTAAAACAGTAGAGTAATTATGTATTGTTACAGTAACAAAGTGTAAAATATAGGAGAAAATTATATTTTTATTTCGATTTATTATATTTTAATTTTATTGACCTAATTATATTAATTATATTTTAATAATTAAATAAATAAATTAAATAAATTAATTAAATAAATAAATAAAAATTATATTTTAATTTTATTGCTTTTTCCCGGTTGTCAGCATACAGAGCACCCTTCCAATATCCGCTAGTTTCATGAGCCAAACACAACACATTCAGCAGTTAGCAATTAAAATAACACTTTTCCTTAATGTAATTTTTATTCATTTTTATGTCTTAAATTACTTCGAATTTTAATATAACGAATTTTGGAAAACTTTCTAAGATCACCAACTCCCAGCATCACTGTGCTGGATTTCAGATTTTCACATTTTCACTGCTGATCGTTGCTGACCTTTGTAACTGGGCTCCGCAAAAAGTAATATTGCTATGGATCGTCCAGTTAATTAGGCTACTAACGTTTTACAGTCATCAGAATTCTTTAAATAACAAAAGGTAAACGAGATAGTAAATAAAAGTTTATGCAGTTAAATTAGTTATTAAATAAGTAAATAATAGCACCGTGAGTGAGAAGCTAAAACCTTCCCTGAAAATAACGATGCAGCCTGCGATCTATTTTTTTTTCACGAGGTGCTAAAAAGAATGTATGGCTGGCGAATTCTTTACAAAAATAGGGGAATAGGAAATTCGCCACAGTGGCTACATAAGATAATATTTAGTCGCCAGTACCAATTTTTTATTCGCATTTGGCGACCGTATTTCGTGAGCCCTGTTTGTCGTTCACGTTCGTCATTGAAATCTTTGAAGCTCATCACGCCGTTCGTCGCTCTCGTCCATCATTGGCCGATCTTTGAAGCTCATCGCATCGTTCGTCATTCGCGTTCGTTGAAGCTCACGGCATCACTCATTGTTAGCCAGTCCAGCCACTCGTCACCACACGCTGGCTTTTGTTTTGCCGATTTTCATCTTCAATAAGCCTCATTCTCCATAACTAGCCAACCTGACGTTCGTCTTTTCTCCTTGCACTCTGTGGCACCCTGCTCACCATTCAAGCCCTTTTACGTCCATGCTCCCATTCATAGTTCGCTCTTGCATCCTTGGCCTGTCCTGTTCAGCATCCGTCAGCTATTCACCACTCAGGACCACCCCCATCTTTGTTCGTGGTTCCGTTCATCGTTCGCTAGCCTGCTACCGCTCAAGCTCATTGCGTTCGTGCACCTTTTCACCAATCACAAGCCGTTCGTCGTCCATTGACCTGGCCGGCCTTCAAGTCCATTACCACCCGCACGCCCGTTCGTTGTTCGCTTACTGCTTATGGTCCACCGTTCCGGTCGTCATCTTCAAGCCCTTGCCGTCCGCACCACTCGTCATTCATGACGTTCTTCGTTCATCGATGTTCAGCCCGCTTGTTGCTGAACAAGCCCACTCATCGACTCGTAATCTCACTTCCGTCGGGAACCACCATGCTCTCCGCGCCACTCGTTCCAACTCGTTCAAGCATCGAAGCTGTCCACAACAAACCATGCTGAATACACCGGCTCTCGTCCGTTCTCCGAAGTCAAATTGCTTCGGGCCCGATTCGGACTCGGATGTGCGTCTGCCTGGGGTAACCGAGTGCTGCTAACATCCACCCCTCTCTCGCCTCTAACTCGGCCTCCTCGATCAATCAACCATCTTCACCGGGACAACAACCACCTGGCACTGCCTTCGAACCTTATGGACTCCATACAACAAATCGACGCAACGCCAATCCTCAACTCACACCTTGCTTCTGTTTCGTTCCTTGGAACCACTGCGTGAGACTTCATATGATTGCCCCGTACTTTGTTCCATCTCACCTCCCTCACACCACTTCAGCTTGGTTTCATGGAGGGATGGTCTCCTTCAAATAGCCGACCTTTTTCTGAATGAATGTTCACTCACATTTCCTGGAATGAAATTCCACAACATCGCAACGTCTCCATCCCACAAGCTCCCGTCGCAGACGTTCGCCCCGAACTCTATTCTCGTTCACCAACACGTTCATTATCCGTCAACACGCACGCATTGTGACTATAGCTAACCGTCACCAATCGAATCATGATGGTCTTTCACGGTGCCCTAGTCCATCACACCACACCACTGTGACCGCTATGGTCTTACGACTCTTTCAATCTCATGGAAAAATCCATCTCCATCACCAACCGCCTGCTGCATCGTGATGAAGCTGAATTTTCTTCACGACTCCCCCGTCACTTAAACCCAACTTGATCATGGACGACAAAAGCTAAACTCCTTAGCACTTCCGTGGACTCCTGTTTCTCACTCACCTTCCACGACCAGGTCTCTTGAAGAAATTCCGGCCGGCTAATGTTTTTAATCACTCGGCCTTACGCCTCACATTCCACTGGTTAAGTCTTGTTCATTCCTAATCTTTGGGAATTCGACTTATCCAATATTTATGTTTGACTCATCAAACTGTCAATCATGACGAAACACCTTGTCAATGACTAACCACACGGCTTCTTAACCAACACTAAATCTACTTGGATGCCCTTGCCAACTTACAACCAGAATTTTCCGAACCAGAACCAGCGGTTCATCATCAATTCGCATGACTCATTGCCACCAACGGTCTCTCACCCAAACGTCTGGCAGTATCGCACTTCCACCGAGTCAAACTGGACCTCTACGATATTCTCCACTCTGCATTCAACTTCGCCTAGATCCTTATCCTCACAACTTTACGCTCATGACAGTGTGCTCGGAATTTCGCCCCTTCACATGCTGCCCTTCAAAGATTTCCTTTGGTCCACCCACATACTAACTTTCACTTCACGATCTTGCTGCTCCAATCTCGATGACTCTGGGGAACAACATTTCATAGACCCTTCGCCAACTCTGCAACATTAAACGCATCAGTCAAGCCCTTCTCACGCTTCATCCGTCATCGGAAACTCATAATCCCTCTTCAGTCGGCTTGACTGCTCCTAAATCAAAGCACCCATCCACAGCTGATGCACTGTTCCTTGAACACCCTCTCTCTTCTGAGCATCTATATCAATTGATTCTGAATTCACAATGGTCTGCCGCTTCTTTACCTCTGAAGTTCGAATATCAACCGAAAACCAAACAAGTCGTGGTATCTGGAAAACTCGCCTGAACTTCCTCACCAACTCGCTTTGGCTATTGAAAGTTCCCTCCCCACTCCGACTGCCTTGCGCAGAAAGTCGGCCGTGACCAGAGAATGTTGCGTCTGCAACCAATCAACCACAACTCTGTCACTGGGGACACAGCTCACACCCATGGGGGCCCGTCATGATGGTGCCCGCCACCTATACTGACGAGGTCTGCTGTAAATGCAGTTAATTTACAGGTAGTGTATATTTTCTGGTCGGCAAGTAGAAAGCCCAATTTTACCTGGGGAGAGGTCAAAATTGGTTTCTAGTGCCTTAAGGAAAATATACACTACCTGTAAATACCCACCCAACCTCCCCTCTCGAGTCACCATCATGGCTGACATATCGTGAGGAAAAGTAGATGGCTGGCTAACGCCGTAACACCATTTATGGAGGGCCTGCACGCGCCGGTCCCGCGCATGCGCAGGTGTAAAGCTTCAGACTAACGGTCGCCACACGCCAGTTGGCCGGTAAAATGTGATAGTTGGCGACAATACGACACTGTTGCACTCGACAAAGTTGGCGACTACTGTCACGTTTTATTTATTGAAAATGAAACGAAGAAGATCCACTTTATTGTAAAAAAAACACTTGGCAAACTTATAAATTATACAGGGTGGTCCACAAAAAAACTAACTACCCAAGACTTTATAAGTCCAACTTTTCTAGTTAGCGCCCCTCAGAACCAGTAGAGAACAGACATTTTCACGTTTCATTAGATTTGTTTTGTCTTATCCTGGTTCTGAGGGGTGCTAACTAGAAAAGTTGGACTTAGAAAATCTTGGGTCGTCAGTTTTTTGTAGACCACCCTGTATAAACTAGGCACGGCGACAAAATTATAAATTGTACTCATTGGCGACCAAAAAATTTATTGTGGCGACTAAACATAATCAGTCCACTGGCCACTGTCTACTAAAGAAAATTTCTAATCTGAAGCTTTACGCAGGTTGGTGTCTGAGCTGGGCGTATCTAGAGAGTTTTAAATCCTCCAGGGTAACGGGCACTCAGGAACTGAATGCAATTAATTTACAGGTAGTGTATATTTTCCTAAAGCAATAGAAACCAATTTTGACCTCTCCCCAGATAAAATTGGGCTTTATCTCTCCCTGTAAGGTATCCGTACTTGAAGAATTTAATATAGGGGCATGACAAAGAAGGTCATCAACAAATTTACTCTTTTCACAAGTCTCAGAAACACAATACAGGTCGTTTATGTAGAGGATAAATGGAAGAGGGCCGAGAACAGGACCCTAAGGGATGCCGCTGATAACTTCGAGAGGAGGTGAAGAGGCGTCATAAACCACTACATATTGGGATCTACCAGCAAAGAAGGCCCTGATCCAGCTCAAGAGTAAGGCCCCAAACCCCACAGATTCCAGCTTAACAAGAAGTCTGCGGTGTACCACTGAGTCAAAGGCCTTCTTGACATCAAATAAAATAACATCTGTTGACAGGCCAATGTGGAGTGTCTGCATCCAGATATCCAAGGATTTGAGACGTTGCTACGTTGTTGATCTTCCTGGCATGAAGTCAAACTGGTCAGGTTTGATCAGTTGGTGCTTGTCAACCAGGGCGAGCATGTTCTCTCTGATAATACGTTCCATTATCCTGCAGGGGATCGAAGTTATTGAGATTGGCCGGTAGTTATCAGCGGTGTTCCCCTTCTTAAAAATTGGCATAACTTTGGGTGTAAGCCAAACAGCAGGCAAAGTACCTGTATCAAATGATAGTTTAAAAATGAACGCCAAAGGTTTGTAGATAAAATATTTGACTTCACGATAAAAATATGCTGAAATTCCATCGGGATCCACCGTGTGATTCGGCTTCAAGACAGATAAGGCACCGAGGACCTTAAGTGGCGTACCATAAAAACTAGGGAATCGCACCCAATCAGTCAATGTTGCACGGCTTGTTATCAGCAATCGCGTTCGAAATAACCAGTCATTAAAAATTTCCGCTTTCAAGTCCGGACTGGTAATGAAAACATCGTTCTCCTGGATAGGTGGAAGTTCTGTGACCTGTAAAAACGAAACAGATTTATATTGGAGCCCTCTGATAAAGTTTTCTTTCGCGTGACAGCTTATGATTTTTAACTGCTATAGAGGACACCTTTCGAAGATCATTAAATTTTTGCAAATTTTCAGGAGGTCTACTTTTCCTACAGCTTTTCCATGCCACAAGTTTCTTTCTTGCCAGCTTCATGACCTCAGGTGACGATTTGTTTTTTTCTGCTGGGGTATGCCAAGGTGGTACTGCAGTTGTGTAAGGCAAGTGTAACAACATTCAACTGTGGTGCACCAATCAGTTTTAGACAGAATATCGGATAGAGCTTGGTTAGTCAACTTTTTTTTTTATTTAATTTTCGAATTTGCCCTATCAGATGATGTTTTAGGTGTATTCCTTAACTAGCTGATGCAAACCACATTGCTGAAGGTCACCCAAGAAACTCTGCTGCATTGCACTTGAAGCTCTTCCGGTTTCTCAATTTGCAGTAGCCAGGTTGAAGTCTCCGAGTACTAAGCACGGGAATTCCCCCTACTCTGAAACTAAAAACTTTGACATAGAATGAAGGGATGACTCGTTGAAGCCATCAGGCACACAACATTAAATACACCTTGTCGCTGACGGGATCAAGGTAACCACCAACGCCTGAACATCCTGAGACATATGTCCAGACTCCGAGAATCTTGCAACAGCACTTGTAACTTGCCCTTTATTTCCTCAAATCTCGAATTTACCGTTTTTTTTTTTTTTACCTTTTTTGGTAGGAGGTAATCCATTGTTACATAGTAAAAATTATTTGATAACTTCAGTCAATTTATTCGAAGGAAATTTTCGGCTTTTCAGAACACAAACGATCTACAACTTTGGAAACTTTATAAAATTTTAGTAGTTCTTGGCGATCTTTTTTGTATTTTTTTTGTTTTATTCTATGATCTGTCTTTAGGGCTTCTTAACTTTCTCGCCACCGCGATTTCCTCAATTTTTTTCTCTTTCCTCAGTAACCAGGTTACAAGGTTACGTAATATTCTCGAACCCCGCATATGTCTGAGGGAGATATTTACCCCCTGTCAATATACCAAACAGACCAGTACTGTATTTTTAGAAGAGATAGTGGCTCCAGGGGCGGAGCCACAATCTCTTCTAAAAATACAGTACTGGTTTGTACCAAGAACAATATCATCCGTGAAAGACGGTGTCAACCACGTCTCAACTACAAAAAAAGATCAAATTTTCTGTTACAACAGAAAGAAACCAAATTCCATCCGAACACCAGCTCACTACAACTTTACGGATGGCTACTATCGTCAAGATCATCAAAAAGACAGGAATTCATGAAGAGCAAGCAATTCGCATCGCCAGCAAGGCCTTCAGAAGCTCAACGAATAGGATCTATGACAGTCACTGGTCAAAACTGTTTCATTGGTGTGACCGAGGGAGAGTAAGTCCAATCAATCCCCCTCTAAGTGATCTTCTAAAATTTCTCAACAACCTCTTCAAAGAAGGATTAAAAGGCTCAACAATTCTTGTTTACCACTCAGCTTTAAACTCCATGTTCAAGGCAGCAGGCAACACTAATCTCCTCGACGACTACCGAATTTCCTCTCCTATAAAGTACTTTGAAGTGGAACGTCCTGCAACTAGATGCACCTTTCCTGATTGGCAATTATTCTCCAATCACTAATGAAACCACGCTACGAACAGATACAAAACTGCTCGCTTCTTCACCTTCTCACCCGAAAAGCAGTTTTCTTGGTACCAACCTTTACCAATGTTTGCTTGGTCGCCACTCGCTAAATGGCGAGGGTAATTTAGCAGTTGGCGACTTGATTTTGAGCCCTGCTGGCCATATCTGTGCCTGATTAACAAACCCTGATGCTGAAATTGTCATATCTCGGGAACCATACTAGCTAGAAACAAGCGGTTTACGTAGTTGGGTGCAGAATTACAAGGGCTATCCACTCAAGCATTTAATATTGTTAGTAGCCTCTTTACCTGATTGAAGCGTTAGGGTGTTGAAAACAATGTTTAAACATTAAGTAGCAGCACACCTAAAACTATTTTTACATGGCGAGTAAGTAATAGACAATGGCGATTGAATTTTAATATCTACTGACCAAATGACGAGCGCCATACAATTCACATTCGTGAAGGTTGTTGGTAGCCTTAGCAGCAAGCCTCTGATTCAGTAAAATTCAAGCTTTATCTGAGTAGTGTGTTAGTAAACCTGGCCAGGGCCCTAGCACATCCCCGATGGGGCAGTCTTGGTTGGTGGGTGTAAGGGGCGATGTTGAGTGGGTGTACCGGGTTTGGGGGGCCTAGGTGCGTTAGGGGGTTGTGGGTGGGACGTTGAAGTTAGTATAGGTTTGTGTTGAGCTGCCCCGTGGTTTTGAGTATGGGTAGCTTGGCTGCATGGTCTCGCCAGGTTTGTTTGGCCCCCTGCAGAGCATGGAGGAGAAATTGGAATTAATATTTTTGGGTGGGTTGGGTGTTATGGGATAGGGTTATGGTGGAGCAGTTGGTTTGTAATATTTTATTTTAGCCTTGCGTCGGTAATTTTTGCGTTGTTTTAAAAATGGACAATTCTGATTCTCTTCTGATAAAAATTGTTGGTCGTGGTTAGAGGTGCTTGCTTCCTTTAGATGAATCCCTCTTGCCTGGCCACTTCACCCTCTGCCGAAAAAGACTTTATTCTTTCGAAGGCGAATTTTATAGTCATGCTCCTTCTTTTCTTCCTTCCTTCTTATGATTTCGTGTATTTGGCTTCTCCTCAGTACATAGGTGGCGAGAAGCGAGCTACGCGATTGGTGGGAGGGGGAGTTTATTATAGCATTGCATCTATATTTTAGCAGGAGTAGTTAGTCTCTTATTTAGTGGCCCTGAAAAGGGCCATTGTTCAAGCCGGTCCCTGATTATCTAACTCGTCGTCTTCAGGATGGATTTCAGATACTTGGAGAACTCCTTGTACGTTTTCTAGAATCTGGTGAGCATCAATAAAATACTTCTTCAAAGATGCTCAAACCCAAAAGTGAACAAATACTTCTCAGTATTGTGATATTCAAAAAGCGAATTTTCGACAGGCATTTATGACTAAACTAGATGTGCTGTTTTCGTCCTCCTGTCATCATCAGGCTCTCCTCATGCGAGTTCTTGCGAGTTCAGTTATTCACATAACTGCCGCTTCAAAACAGAGCCACCTCGCGTTCACTATTCAATTCCGGTGGTCGTCGTAGCCTGCTGTACTTGGAGGGTAGTTCTCTCGTCGCTCGTTTTTC
>JAHWFP010208609.1:0-22592 GCA_023313725.1 Lithobius niger | reverse complement strand
TCGGGGTTGAGGGGCCCCTGTATGAAGATAAAACGTAAGCGTTTGGGTGAAGGAAAAACGACCAAGAAAAAAAGAAAGGTCACTATTAAAACTGTTTTAGTTTAAGGGGGAAGGGAACCTCTATATAAACCTGAGCTCTCACCAGTCAACCATTCATTATTCAGCCACCATCATGAGTATTCTAAGCCCATTTTCCTGCGAGTGTTTGTTGAGCCCTCTGGATTTGTTTTCTGTGCAACCGACACAACTTTCTATTCAAAAAACGAAATATGAAGAATATCGACCGGTGGTGCCAGTTGCGACTGGTCAAGTTATGGATTTCACCATTCCCGGAAGCGAAAGTTACGTGGACCACTCACAGACTTTATTGTACCTCAAGGTATGTGTGCTCGCCGGTGACGGAACCGACTTGACGGATGCCCAAAGTGCTCAAGTCAACGTGTCTAATTTATGGCTACAATCTATGTTTTCTCAAGTGGACATTTTTTAAAATGAAAAATTAGCAGGGAGCACCAACGACAACTACGGATTTTAAGCTTTCCTGCAAACGCTGCTGCTGAGTTATTCTTCCGAAGATAAAAGCACTCAACTGTACGCTGCAGGGTGGGGCACCCCCGCCCAAAGACAAGGACGTATCAATGAAAGTGCACAAGTGGAATTAATGGGTCGAGTGCATCACGATCTAGCCATGCAACCAAGACTGATTTTAAACAATACAGAAATAAAGTTTCGTTTCGTTCCCCATAGAGGCCCTTTCCACTTATATTTGAACGCTCCCGGTATAGCCGCCAACGTCAATCCTATTGTTGACTTTCTAGATGCTTCACTACACGTACGCAAAGTAACGCCTTCTCCAAACATTTTATTGGCGCACGCTCGCGTGTAGCCGATTCTTCGTCAGCAAAATATCCCTATAGAAAGACTGAACTAAGGACCCACACCTTGCTGCAAGGGGTGAGAAGCGGACAGGTGGATAATCCCTTTAATGGCGAGTAATCGTCGGCATGACGAGACATGTAGTTTACAACGGCACATACGCTAATGATCCCTTCAATTTTGATAACTTTGGACTCAATTCCATAACCCTTTCCGTCGATGGTGAAATATTTAATGGAAAACCGGTCACTTTTTACTTTGACAACAATTACGTAAACGGTTACATGTCGATGTATAGCGGTTTAGGCATGTCTTTTCGTAATATTGGGAACGGCATTACATATGAGATGTTCCCTGCTGGACATTGTTTATTTGTTTTTGACCTTACAGACGATCACCACGCCGACGACCCCTCTCTCGTGTCTCTAGTGAAAAACGGTGTTGTGAGAATTGAACTGACATTTGCTGCAGCTTTACCTCAAACCGTTACCGTTTTGACCGTCGGGGAACACGAAGCCATCTTGGAAATTGACGAAAGAAGAAACGTTTTGTCTATGGAATGATCACCTATGGATATCAACGCCATTTTGAGACCTAGGTGCGCCACGTTCTTGGGTACCTTTCCTTTAAATCACGTGCCGAACCTTCCCGGATGGTCAGTCATAAATTTAGATATTTGCGACCGGCCCGGTAGTTACTGGGTCGTTTTGGGCACGTGCGAATATTTCGATCCCTACGGCTTGCCGCCCTTGTCAAGTTCAACCGTTAATTACTTGAATAAACATTGCTCTAAACAGTGGTGGAGTAATGACGTACAATTTCAAGCATTCAATACACGAGTCTGCGGACATTATTGTATTTATTTTATTTAAATGAGGTGTTTGGGGCATTCTGCCGAATCTATTGTAACCCGCTTAAAGCTCGAACTAACCCAGATAAGTTTGTGTATAAATTTGTAAAGGCTCTAGGCCAATAAAATTAGGTGCGAAAATGTCAGCGTTTGTTTGTGTGTTTATTTTTCAATTGATTGTTTTTTATTTTGTTTACTCAATGTAGGCCTATATAAATGGACGTGTCGGTTGCTCGGCTCTACTTTTGGTCTTTTATTTTCAGAAAAAATGGTTCATCAATGCGCAGTTTGTGGGAGGACGTATGCCTATGCTAGGAATCTGCAAGCTCACCACAGACGATGTCATACAGACAGGCCTTTCGTTTGCGATACCTGCAGTGATTCATTTACTACGGGCATCAACTTGAGACGCCACCGCAGGCGTCACCTCATAACGTAAACCGCATGTAGGCAAACTTTCGAAACCGAAGATGCGTCTAACATAATGCCCTGAATCATTCCTCCATTCCAGACGTGGACGTTGAATCTTTACAAATCCAGGCCTCAGCATTTAGGAACTTTTTCAACGCTATGTGTATGCCGAGCCTTCCTCTACACTCAGCGTTGAGGAGTATTTTGCAACCTTCAGATTCTACCTGAACCAATTGTTCGCTATTCTGCAAGGACGGCTCACCCAATTCAAGTTTATTTTGTGTCTGACTTTAATATTGGAGAAATTAGGGCCCGAAGACGAAATGGTGACCATGACAACGTACCTGTGCAGCGCTGCATTACCCATCCTTTCTCCCGACTGATTATTGACGCCGCCATCGCCAAAATCGTACACCAATTGGACATTTTCTACCAATACGGTTCCGGTTGGGTGGTGTCCAAAATTGAACGTTGTGATATACACGTCGGGAAATACACTCCTCTCTCCGGTGGGTGTGGAACTGTTGTATTGGACAAATATTTAGTAAACAAACAAGCCGTTGTTAACGTTAAATGTAACGATAACAAATGTTTTATATATTCCGTCTTTGCAGGGCTCTATCCTGCTCCTCACCATCCGAACAGAGTCGAACACTACAGGATGTACGAACACACCCTCAATTTAACTGGTACTAGTTTCCCCACCCCTGTTTACGAAATAGCCAGATTTGAAGCTCAAAATAACGTAGCTATTTATTTATACGCGTATGAAGACCAACATATCTTTCCCCTGAGGTGAAGCTTCTCTTGGTTCGGGGGCAGCACTACTGTTACATCAAGGACTTTAATCGTTTAACTCATACTGAAAATACGAGATACGTTTGTCCGTATTGCCTGTCTCCGTTTCATCACGTTGACTCATTAAACGAACACTTGATTATCTGCAAATCCTACGAAGCACAACATACGGTTATGCCAGAGAAAGAAAAGGCATTCATACAATTCACACGCTACGACAGGCAATTACGTCACCCGTACGTCATGTACGCGTATCTTGAAACAATATTGGCACCCATTAACACTTATCAACCAAACCCACCATCATCGTTTACCCTTAACACGCAATCCCGCGTTCCTTATGGTTTTGCTTACATTATCGTAGGCCCTGATGGTGAAGTCCATTCGCAACGTGTGTACAGGGGTGAGGAGGACTGCGTAGACGAATTTTTTAGGTCCATGGAACATGAATACGCAGTCATTCAGTATATCAAGTCTGAAATTTCACAAATGTTGTATAATGACGACGATCATGCTAATTTTACTGCGGCGACTCATTGTTATATTTGTGATGAACCGTTTGTGAATCCCTTTAACGGTAAGGTACGTGACCATTGCTATCTTACCGGACGTTATAGAGGTGCCGCTCATGACAAGCGCAATCTTTCTTACAAGTATAAAGATGAGTTTCTGATTGTATTCCATAATTAAAAAAATTATGACTCGCATTAACTAGTCAGGGGTTTAAATTATTTCAGTGATAAAAACATATCTGTCATGCCACAAAATATCGAATGCTACACTGCTATCAATGTTGGTCCCTTTAAATTTATGGATTCTTTTCTATTTTTGTGCTCGTCTCTGGGTAATTTGGTAGACACTGTCACCGAATTCCCCATTTTGGAACACGATTTTCCGATCACTCATCATTTGTTAAAGAGGAAAGGCGTGTACATGTACGAGTACTGATTTTAGTAAGTTTGAAGAAACTCAGCTTCCTCCAAAGGAAGCTTTTTATTCCCGTTTAACCAACAATCATATTACCGACGATGATTATTCGTACGCCCATACCGTTTGGGATGCTACTAATTGCACTACGTTGGGTTCCTATCACGACTTGTACGTTTTAGTAGATGTTGCTTTGCTAGCTGACTGCTTCGAGCACTTTAGAACCATTTGTATGAAGCAGTATCATTTGGACCCTTGCCATTTTTACACCTTGCCAGGGTTAAGTTGGGAAACTGCTCTTCGTTTAACTAAAGTTAAATTAGAGTTGCTTACTGATGTTGATATGTACAATTTGTTTAGTAAGGGAATACGAGGTGGGATTTCCATTATTCCCAAACGGTATGCCAAAGCGAATAATCGTCTGTGACCCGATTTTGACCCTACTAAACCTGTTACTTTTATTATTTACTACGATGCAACGAACCTGTATGGTTTTTGTTTGAGTAAACCGTTACCATTTTCGGGCTTTAGGTGGCTGACTGAAGAAGAGCTGGCATCCTTGGATGTACTCAGTTTACCCGTAAATAGCACTACGGGGGTATCTGTTACAAATGGATCTAGAGTATCCCGACCCCCTCCACGATTCTCATTCTGATTACCCCCTAGCGGCTGAAAACATCGAAATAACGCCCGACATGCTGTCACCTTTTAACACTAACCTAGCTCCTTCTACTACCTTCTTGTCTCGTAAACTTGTTCCTCATTTAGGCTCACGCAAAGACTACATTTGTTATCACAAAAACCTAGTTTATTACCTGAAACATGGGATGGTTTTAACTAGAATTACGAAAGGCATCAAGTTTACTGAACGAGCATGGCTTAAACCCTACATAGATTTCAATACTGAGAAGAGGAAGGCTGCTAAGACGGAGTTTGAAAAAACCTGTACAAATTTTTTTCGAATTCGGTCTTTGGAAAATCAATGGAGAACGTGAGAAATTAAATCAATATTAAACTAATTACCAATGAGGCTAAGGCCTTGAGGTTGATGAATACTCCATCCTTGGATTATTTTGACATACTGAGTCCCGATCTAGTTTTATTTAAACTACACAAAATACGTGTACTACTCAACAAACCAATCCATATTGGGTTCAGCACGTTGGAACAATCCAAGCTGGTGATGCTAGGTTTTCACCTGGATTTTATGAAGGAGAGGTACGGTGAAAAGTGTCATCTTTTACTGACAGATACGGATAGTTTGATGTACGAAGTAGAAACGCCCGACATCTACACAGATATGGAACTCTCGTCACATCTATTCGACACCAGTAATTATTCCAAAGATCATTTTTTCTACAGTGAGCTTAACAAGAAGAAACTAGGTACTTTTACTGACGAGACAGGTGGAAAGCCTATTTCTGAATTTTTGGCTTAAGGTCAAAAATGTATTCGTTTCAATGTGGAGGGACAGTAAAAGGGGTCGGTAAAGGTATACAAAAGAATGTATTGAAAGATGTTGTGACGTATGATGATTACTTGTCATGTTTACGTCAACACGCCACCTTTTCTTACGAACAGACATCGATTAGAAGTTTGAAACACGAACTTTTTACTGTCGTACAAAAAAAGGTCGGGCTGTCATGTTTTGACACGAAACGTCATATATTATCTGATGGCATTTGAACGTTGCCTAACTATCATTATTCTATAAAATAGACTTTATTTCTGTATATATGCTTTGTAAATGATTAGCCTATCACGAATGTGTCAATTGTAAATATGATTTAGCCAATGTTGTTATGTCATTATCGTAGTGTTATTATTCTGTATATACATTGAATGTTTTTGTAAATATCATAGCTTACTATTAATGTGTCTTTATTTGTAAATATATTTGCACTTTGTACGGCTGCTATCAGCATGAATTGTTTGTTGTTTGTTTTGTTATGGTCTGTACAGGGTAGACTAAGTTAGATGTTAAGTAGGCTGGATTGAGCGTGTGGCATTAAGGCTTGTAAGCTCAATAAAGATACGGATACAGAAATAAGGTTGGACTAGCTTGTCTTGACAACAAACGCTTTGTTTTGGACTGTAATTCGAATACGTTACCATATGGTAGTTATACAACCAAATAGGTACCTTTGATTGTCTTTTAAATAGATTTGTACAATACTTGTAAATAAAATTGTCGTGAATCAACTTAATCGTTTGTTTATTTTCTTTCCCTTTTCAATTTTTAGTTTTATACAGTATTTTAATTCAGATTAAACCAGCATGTTTATTTCCTGTTACACCTCAGTCTTCATTATATTTCCTTTACTGAACCCATCAAATAAAACATAAATACTATGCAGTTTTGTAGCAGGTTCTTACATGTCTAGACACGTTTCACTATGTAACTACATGTTTTGACTTATTCACCTATAAAACAACTTTTTTTGCCAGGAGTACATGAATGTTTTTTTTTTGAGGGGAGTCAGGAGTGCAAAGTCATTTTGGTTTTTATGTTTTAAAAGTGTGTATACATTCCACCATACTATTATAGATCCGTTTGCTTTTTAAATCTGTTCTAAACCGAAACTGTGCCCATCCTATGAGCGCCGCCATATTGGGTTGGACGTCCCTTCCGGTCTGGTCACGTGACCTTCCCTAGTACAGTACAACTGCTGCTTCACTTCCGGCCCCGGCGTGTACGCTATTACACTACTTATTTACACTACTAGCCGACTGCTTCGAACACTTTAGAACCATTTGTATGAAGCAGTATCGTTTGGACCCTTGCCATTTTTACACCTTGCCAGGGTTAAGTTGGGAAGCTGCTCTTCGTCTAACTAAAGTTAAATTAGAGTTGCTTACTGACGTTGATATGTACAATTTGTTTAGTAAGGAAATACGTGGTGGGATTTCCATTATTCCCAAACGGTATGCCAAAGCGAATAATCGGCTGTTACCTGATTTTGACCCTACTAAACCTGTTACTTTCATTATTTACTACGATGCGACAAACCTGTATGGCTTTTGTTTAAGCAAGCCGTTACCCTATTCAGGCTTCAGGTGGCTGACTGAAGAAGAGCTTGCGTCCTTGGATGTTCTCAGTTTACCCGAAAATAGCACTATGGGGTATCTGTTACAGGTGGATCTAGAGTATCCTGATAATCTGCACGATTCACACGCCGATTACCCCCTAGCGGATGAAAACATAGAAATAACGCCCGACATGCTGTCACCTTTTAACACTAACCTAGCTCCATCTACTACCACCTCGTCTCGTAAACTTGTTCCTCATTTAGGCCCACGCAAAGACTACGTTTGTTATCACAAAAACCTAGTTTATTACCTGAAACATGGGATGGTTTTAACTAGAATTACGAAAGGTATCAAGTTTACTGAACGAGCGTGGCTTAAACCCTACATAGATTTCAATACTGAGAAGAGGAAGGCTGCTACGACGGAGTTTGAAAAAACCTGTACAAATTTTTTTCGAATTCGGTCTTTGGAAAATCGATGGAGAACGTGAGAAAACAAATCAACATTAAACTAATGACCAACGAGGCTAAGGCCTTAAGGTAAGTAAGATATTTATTTCCATAACTAGAAAAATGGAAAACAGGAAGGGACTGTCAGGTTCCGCTAACACCTGTCCAGCATTAAAAGGATAATATTCATACATTAGATAAAAGAGAAATAAGAAACATACAACCAATTATATGACTAAAAGAGGAGCAATTGTAATATACATAAAACATTAAAAAAATATTAAAAGCAAAACATATTAAAAACACTTTAAAAATATTAAAAACACAACATATTAAAAACATTAAAAAAAACATTACAAAGAAAAGCGTATAAAAACATTTTTTAAATATTAAAAACAAGAACATATTAAAAACATTTTAAAAATCTTGCAAGATCGGTCGTTTTAAGAAGTTGTCTAAAAATACGTAAGTTCGCAGAATCCACCACCTCCGATGATAAGCTGTTCCAGGGGTGCACCACACGATTTAAGAAAAAATATTTTTTACAGTCTCTTTTTTTTAGGTGCAACCATCAGTTTAAGTGCGTGTCCTCTAGTATAGCTATTGCCACGAACCACAAAGAAAAGCTTTGGGTCAAAATCAACAAATCCCTGTAGGATGGAGAATGTTAGGCAAAAATCTGCGTGCAATCGCCGCAGCTTGAGAGACTCGAGACCCAGCTTAATAAAATGCATTGCGTAAGGCAAATTGTAGTATCCCGGAAGATATTTCGTGAACGAATGCTGTACAGATTCAATATGTTTGATGTTTTTAAGATGATATGGAGACCAGACTGGGCTGGCATATTCGAGAATAGGCCGCACATAGGTTTTAAAGGCTTTAATTAGAGCAGGCACGTCACGAGAGATAAAACATCTTCTCACCACAAAACTAATTCGTTTTGCCCTGCTTACTAGCTGATTACACTGGTTTGAGAAACTAAGGTTTGATGAGAAGTCGACACCAAGATCCTTAATACTTTTCTCGGCCTTTAACATGATTTTTATGTAAGTATGCATGATTTCTATTATTATTACCAAGATGGAAAACAAGACATTTGCTATCATTAATAGGGAGCTGCCACTTAGCTGACCATTCGAAAATGGATTCCAGTGATGCCTGAAGCAGTGAGTGGTCATTAGAATCAGTAATGGGTCGATACATCTTGATATCATCTGCGAATTTTGGCAATTTAACATTTATTGAGTTAGACGACAGGTCAGAAATGTAAGTAATAAACAACAATGGGCCCAATAATGATCCCTGTAGGACACCACTGGTTACTGGTAAGGAAGAAGATATGGTGGTTCCCAATTTTACTGCTTGAGTACTGTTCCTAAGAAAATCCTCAAGCCACTGAAAAATTTTTCCGCTGATACCCATATTAGATAACTTTACTAAAAGTTTGGCATGTGTCACGGAATCAAAGGCTTTGGCGAAAACAATACATAAAACGTCAACAGGTTTACCGTCTTCCATTGAAAGCGTCCAGTCATTAAGACAGGTTAAGAGCTGAAGGGTCGTCGAACGACCTGGAAGAAAGCCGTACTGGTCAACTGGTATAAGATTAAATGAATATAAGTGGTTTAGAAGACCATTCCATATAATCCGCTCAAGGATTCTACATGGAACACACGTGAGCGAAATCGCCCGATAAGTTATCGGATCAGCCGTATTACCCTTCTTGAAAACAGGCACAACATTAGCGTTCCTCCAACTGTTAGGTACAGTACCCATGTCTAATGATCTTTCAAGGATATGAAACAATGGTCGATACAGTTGATGAGCAAGTTTCTTGTAAAAAGTTGACGAGAATCCATCTGGGCAGATAGCCGTACTGTTTTTTAATTTATTGAGATGTTGTAAAATGGTTTCTGGTGTAAAACTGACATTTTCAAGCATTTGAGTTATTCCACGGCTGCCCAAGAACAGGGACGTTTAAGTCTAACTGGTTTTCGTTACGATCATTGCTAACAAAGTTGTTACAGAACGTATGGTTTAAGGCATTAGCCTTCTCGACTTGAGTCGTTAATACTTTATTATTGTAGTGCAATGGTGGGATTGATTTAGTTGTTTTCGTTTTCTGTCTGAAAAATTTGTAGAGGGAACCCATAGTACCCACATTTAAAATTTGTTGCTCAGACGTTATTTCGTGCATCTTGCATAGCTGTTTTAATTTATAGCTGTAGGTCTTGTACAATTCCAAATTTATCAAAGATCGGTTCGATTTCAACCATCTCCATAGGGACCTTTTTTTTTGCCATTTGCTTTTTAATAGAGCTAGGTATCCTAGTTCTAGAATTTTTGATTTAATATGGTATTCCGTAGATTCAGTAGCCAGATTTGTTAAAACGATCATGAAAGAATTACACAGGGATTCAACTGTGGTAAACCCATCAAAAAGTGAATTCCAACAGACGTTTTTTAATTTCGTGCTTAAGGTGTCGTAATTAAGTTTTGAGTAGCAGTTTGACTCATTAATGTCAATATTGTGATTGCGATTGATATGAAAGGTAACAGTACTGTGATCACTGGTGCTAAATGGAGCGATCACGTCTGTATCGAAGATAGTTTGCTCACAATCCACCAGGATGAGATCCAAGATGGCATTACCTCGTGTTGCCTTCGTCACCAACTGTTCTATACCAAGGTCCATAGTTGAATCAAGGAAGGATTTTTGATTTAAATTTGACGAGCAGTGATTTACCCAGCTGACGCATGACATATTGAAGTCACCAAAAACAAGATTTGTACAAGTGGGGTCTACAGATTTCCTTAGATAATCACACATGCCATCAATTTGCTCTTTATCCCTGCCGTTCGGCAAGTAGCAGCTTATCAACTTGGTATTTAAAGTAGGGCGGTAAATGCTCAAGGCTTCAGAACCCACTGCAACTGTCTGTCTGCTCGTTGGGATCGAATCTCGAAGAAAAACCGCAATACCACCACCCAGACTACCCCTATTACGCCTAAAAACAATGTATGGTGCACGATAGACCAGCAAAGGATCGGGTATGGTGTCGTCAAACCACGTCTCAACCACAACTAACAGATCAAAAGTTTGCTCGTGCAATAACAGACTTAGTTCCGACAACTTATTCATTGCGCTTTGGGCATTTATCAAACAGCCTGATAAACCAGGAGAAAATGCACAAGCATCGATAGTGATTCATTACCTTGCATAATAGTACCACCCGAAGCCGCAGCATTACAGCAGTACGTCAGACTACAAATGGAAGTGTCATTTGGAGGTTTAGCATTAAGTTGGGGACACAATTTAAATACATCATTGAATATTATATGATGGTTTACAGAAGGACCGACCCAACACAGATCGTGTGGCTTAAATGCCACTAGTTTTCCTTAAGGGAAAAGAAACCGTCATGAAGTTGATATTTGAGCCTATACTGTGTGACAGCATGCCTCAGTAGTGATTTCCCCAAAACAGAAAGATGGATACCATCCTGTGCTAAAAGGTGATGGCTACTTCCGATTTGCTTCCAGAGGGGGATAAATCCTATGGATTTTGCCTTGCACATTGCTTGCAGGTTTCCATTGCACTTGACTAAGTGCATATTGAGGTCAGTGATGCACTTCTGGGTTCCATTTCTTATTCTCCCCGGAAAAAGACCGATGACACTAATACGTATGGTGGGTGAAAAACCTCGAATATGATCCACCAAAATTGAAAGTTTTTTCGCAATACCATCGGTGGAGTCAGTTTGTACATTATTTGTACCTACACATAAAACCACCCTGGAGGCATCCTTCTCTGAGCCGATAATTTCTGTTGCTGGTTTACATAATCTTTCATATTATTGTTGTACCAGGGAAGCACCACGTTTTGGAGAATAGCTTGTTCCCTTTATTTACTTTAATGTGGCGTACCTGAGAGTCTCCAATTATGAGGATTTTCTGCGGCTGACGATCCCTGGAAAGTGGTACATTGGTGCTTGAGTCACAGTTAACTGCTTCAGAATCGCACAAACAGTTTACATTTTAAACTTGCGTGACTACTAGATTCTTTCCCTTAGCCACAGCACGGCTGTTGTCACTTTTATTTTTATCACGGTTGTTGTTTGCATTACGATAGTTCCAAAATGGTGGTCCATCATGACGAATACCTGCGGAACGACCCTTCACATTGCACCGTGTATTTATGGTCCTGGTTTCGGTAGGAGTCACTGGATCCGTGGCCAAATGATCCAAATGAGAGGATAAAAGGTTGAGATTCCCTGTGGAATCTGACGACACGACGGAACTAATAACAAACTTCTCATTGAGTTGTGAACCTGTATTTTTCTTTTTGATCTCTTCTGTGGATTGTACTGAAGTTCCATTTCCGCACGAATACGAGTTTGTCATCCTTGTGCTGATGTCTGCCAACATTGAGACCTGGTTAAGGAACATCCCCTCGATTTTGTTTTCCAAAGTTTTAAGGCTCTCCCCAATCAGGTTTGTGATGAAATCCATAAAAATTGGTCCATCTATTTTAGTGCCCACAGAACAGGTTGGCATTGGCGTGCTTTCTGAAGTATTTGCGACGAGGTTCGTCAGAGATTCTGGTCGAAGTGCCTAAGTGACGTCTGTTGTAACATTCGATACGCTTAATGTGGATTCGGAGACCATGGCCTTAAGGCCCGTGAGTGAATGATTTAATACATTGAGGTCAAATTCGTGCTCAAGACGATCAATGGCAATCATTTGTTTGATGTGTGCTATGTCTTGTTTCATGTCAGAAATAGTAGTCTCTAAACCTGTCAGTGGTAAATTTATAGAGTCACTTATTGACCTATCCAAGACAGTACTCCCGCAATGCGATTCTTGAGTAGAGTGTGATAGATACATACAGTCAATGGATGAGTTAAGAGTAGTATGGGCATTGTCACCTGCACCAGCATGCAGTGTAGATTCTTGCGTGTCAAATGACATAGGTGTTGAACACTTCCTGGTCGATAGAATCTCAACGGGTCCATTTTCCACTGCCTTGTTTTTTTTCATTTTAGTTTTAGTTTTTGGAGTTTTGATTGTTTTGGCTTGATTGGGCTTTGGTCTGCGAACAGTGATAAAGCATGCCCTATGTTTTGCAGTTGTTCCTGAATTGATAACCTTTTTGTGTTTGATACTGTTGGTGGCGCACGCCAGGTTTGTTGGAGTTTGCATTGTATTTGTTATAGTTTAAACGGTTTCTTACCACTGTGTTCAAATGCGTTCTATCCCAAATTACAAACTGCAAGAGACTTTCCACACTCACCACATTTAAACTTTCCACACTCACCACGAGACAGTGATAATGCTCTGGTTGAGGCCCTATTTGGTGGTTATCGCTGCTGGAACACTCCTCTTGGCACCAACATCAGGAATAGCCTTCTTGAATTTGACAAAGAGTGTGATGCTAAAAACCTGAACTCACTTCACGTTGAACTTCAAAAACGAATCCAAGCAACTGTTGTGCTCAAAGACTACTTTGAAGTTCAAATTGACCCATCTTTACCCAGCATGATCCTTGGATGACCCAGTACTTTTAAGTCCGATTGATCTTTTGGCACTTGGCCGCTGTCTTTTGTAACCTTTCCTTGTATGTACCATGTTGTACGACAATAAATACTTACTTACTTACTTACTTACTTACTTACTTACTTACTTAAATGGCTACTTCCCACTGCGTACAAACTTGTGTCGTGTTGAATTACACTTGTACGTAGGAGACTCTCCACACTCGCCACAAACAAAAGGTTTATTCCACTGGGCACAATTACCTGCTGAGTAATAATAACATTGTCTGCAGGAGATTTTCCACACTTGCCACATTCAAAGGTTTTTTTCTACTGGGTGAAATGTGTGTGTATACTTATCAGCACAGCCAATTCCACACTCACTGCATTCAAATGGTTTCTTTTCACTGTAAACAACTTCGTGCCTTATGATACGGTACAAACTTGACACAGGTGTTTCTTCAATCATCACATTTAAATGGCATCTTTCCAGCATGTACAGTTAACGTGCCATTATTACAGGCTTTTCATCAGAAGCTGTTATGATCTGAAGTTATATGTGCGTGCGTCACAAAATGCAGGCTCATCAGTAAATTCACTCTTCTCAGCAAAAGCCCTTCGCCACGATCCACATTCAGGAGGTTTCTTTCCACTAAATAGATGTGTGAGTAACGGGAGATTGCACTTCCAAGTCCATTAGTTGATTCGACCCGGAGCCTTTTCAAATTCGTATACGGTAAAAGAAGAAAAAGTCTCTAACACAGGCAATACTATTTTGAACTCATCATTTTCAATTGCCCCAAAAGTGGTGAAAAAGTGGTGAAAGGTTGATGAATGCTCCATCCTTGGATTATTTCGACATACTGAGTCCCGATCTGGTTTTATTTAAACTACACAAAATACGTGTACTTCTCAACAAACCAATCCATATTGGGTTCAGCACATTTGTTCGACACCAGTAATTATCCCAAAGATCATTTTTTGTACAGTGAGCTTAACAAGAAGAAACTAGGGACTTTTACTGACGAGACAGGAGGAAAGCCTATTTCTGAATTTGTTGGCTTACGGTCAAAAATGTATTCGTTCCAATGTGGAGGGACAGTAAAACGGGTCGGTAAAGGTATACAAAAGAATGTATTAAAAGATGTTGTGATGTATGATGATTGCTTGTCTTCTTTACGTCAACACAACACCTTTTCTTACCAACAGACATTGATAAGAAGTTTGAAACACGAACGTTTTACTGTCCTACAAAAAAAGGTCGGTCTGTCATGTTTTGACACGAAACGTCATATATTATCTGATGGCGTCAGAACGTTGCCGTACTATCATTATTCTATCAGATAGACTCTATTTCTGTATACACACTGGATGTTTTTGTAAATACAGATTAGCTTATCACAAATGTGTTATTTGTAAATATGATTTATTCAATGTTGTTATGTCATTATCGTAGTGTTATTATTCTGTAAATGTTTTTTGTAAATATCATAGCTTACTATTAATGTGTCTTTATTTGTAAATATATTTGCTCTTTGTACGGCCTTGGATTTGTTGTTGCTCAAATAAACATTGATACACGAGTTTGTAGTTGGTCTTCTTTCGTATTCCTCATACGTTATTGTATTCCATTACTGACTATTTACTCTCTCCCCATGGCTGTGGGCATGTCCTTCGACTTGTTAAAACGAAATGGTGAATGAAATCTACCATTGGTTTACTTTTTAGTTTGAAATGAACTATAACGTGTCTAGACACGTCCGAAACCGAAACTGACGCCATTTTGGGGCTCGGCTATCTTGGCCACCCTATGGGCGTCGCCATCTTGGGGGTCGTGATGGTGTGGTCACGTGTCCTGTGACGTCATAAGACGTGACTTTGTGCTGTGCTCGCCTCGTACGCTATTACACTACTGGATGTTATCGTTTTATTTTGGCGGGCGACACACCAGCGTGTGTCTTGATATACTTCATTTATTGTAGATAAGTTACAATTACGATGTACCACTTCGATTTAATTGTGAAACGGAAACACTAAGTTACTAGAGCCTGCATTGTTACTCGGCTATGGAGGCCGATTCGATTGGTTCAGGCTTCAATAAAATCAAAGGAAAAGAAAGGACAATTATTTTCATAACAGATGGCGAGTTCCCAACGTTGAATAAAATAGCATCACGTAAAGGTTAATGCCCGACAACCGCAGGCTATTCGGAAACAATGCAAAAGGGCACGCAGCCTTCGTGGGCGATTGTTTCCGAATCGCCCATGGTTGAGGGCTTTAACCGACTGAATGTCCCGCTCGCGATAACAATTGGACAGCGGATTCCTTGGCAATGTCATTGCCTGTGCAACAATGTCTGTCGCGCCGTTCCAAAAGGTTTATTGTGAAACATCTCTTAAAAATTTTTAAGAGAAGTTGTTTGAAGGGTTATTCGTCTTGAGGTTTTCGTTGCATGTTAACGGTGATGGGGCATTCGGAATCGAGCAACAATGCATAAACAATGTCTGATTACACGACGTCCCAAGAGTTCTACTGTTGCAATACTTTAGTGGAATAATTTCTTATTTCCAACAATAATGCTCTGGACACAAAAATTTTTAGTAGAAGTTGTCTGAAGGGGCTGTTCGCCGTTGTGTTTTCGCTTCATGAACTGTGATGGGGTACTTCGGAATTGTCAAAAGCTCTATAATGGTGCAGCACGTTGTATAACAGGAAGGAGGAATGAACTGATTGAAGCTGGGTGGAGTTGCACGTTATTTATAGGTTGCTTACACCTGGGCTTCAAATACAAATTTTCTGCGGGTCAGATTTGCATGCGCAAAACTTGGGAGAGATGTGATCTACGGGCCTGAAGGTTAGCGTCGCTCAACTAGCTTAAAACCACCGAAACTCGGTTTGCAGATCACAACTGCAATGGCAGACTTCGAGGGAAGAGCTCCCAAAGGAAAAAAAAGTAATCTCGGCGATTTTTTTTTGAGAGGCAAGATGGCTGATGACGGACGTAAGCCAGAGAAGCATGGGTATGGCAACTACCGTCGCAACCACATCTAAGGTCACTGATTCAGTCACTTCAGTCACTGATTCCACACTTGTCTGAACTAAGTACATATGTTATGGCTGGGAATTTTGACATTGTTGCTATTACTGAAACGTGGCTGAAGCCATCAATTGATGATTATTTAGTCAACATTCCAGGTTATTATTTGATTAGAAATGACCGAATTCATAAAGGGTCAGGAGGTGTTGCCGCCTACATTAAAAATCATATCAAAGCTACTACAATCTTTGCACCAGCAAGCAATGAAGGTGAGCTAGAACAACTCTGGCTTAAAATTCAAACTAAAACTATTTCTATTACTTTGAGCATTGTGTATCGTCCACCTAGCCTTCCTTTTCATCCCTTCAAGTTCTTGATAACTCTCTTTATAACTTCGTTAGTAAAATTGATGACGTAAAAATTTTAGTTGGTGACTTTATTATTAATTTAATGAATCCTTCCATCCCAGGATACCATGAAATGAAATATATTTGTAACATTGACGATCTTAAGCAACTGATAGACCAGCCAACGTAGTTTTGCAATGCTAGTGAATCTCTGCTTGAACTTGTTATGATTAGACAAGAAGATTAAAATTAAACTCATTGATCAGGCTATCTAACCGGGCATCAGTCACCATAATTTTGTGTACTTCGTTTATGACGTTCTTGTTCCTGAGATTTCTCAATATACTGTTACAGCCAGGAATTGGAAGAACCTTTACATGAATTTGTTTGAAGTTGATGCAGCTACTGTTCCTTGGTTTTTTATTTATGATAAGCCAACCATTGATGACAAAGTTTCCACTTTGAATAACATTATTACAGAGTTGATGGATGTTCATGTGCCGTATGTAACTTTTAAACCTAAAAAGCCAACCTCTCCTTGGATTAACAATGATATTCGAGCTCTCATGAAAAAGCGTGATAGAGCAAAATCGTTACTTAGTAAAACTAAGAATCCTGTTCATTGGGAAAAATACAAAGTTTTAAGGAATACAGTCAAAAAGACTGTTAGACTAGCTAAGGTCAAAACATTTGATGATCGGATTAACAATGAGAAGAACAGTAAATTGTTGTGGAATCATCTCGGGCAGCTGCAGATTCATGGAAAAGCTTTTGGTAGTCAGGTTACTGATATCAATCCATACACCATTAACAAACATTTTATTGAAAATCAAAATTTTGCCAACTTCGATCCAAACCGAATACAACATTCACTCTTGGCACCATAACTGAGAATGAAGTCGTTGATATTATTGGCAGAATTACCACTAATGCTATTGGTTTCGACAACATTAATATTAAAATAATTAAGTTATTTCTACTATTTATTGTCCCAGCAATTACCCACATAATTAATTCTCTATTACGTCTTGCAGTGTACCCACTATCTGGAAATTAGCAGTTATTAACCCTATTTTTTAAAAAATGGTAGACCTAAGGATGTTAACAAACCTTAGCCCCATTAGCATTTTGCCTTGTTTGTCTAAAGTTCTTGAACGTGCTGTAGCCAATCAGCTCAAAAGCTACCTTGATGAATGCAATATTCTTAATTCAAAACAATCTGGTTTTCTTTTCAGACACAGCACAACTACTGCACTTGTTAAAATTACTGATGAAATTCTTAAGGCAATTGATGACTCTAAATTTACTTCGCTTGTGCTTTTGGATTTTGCTGAAGCCTTCGATACAGTTAATCACACTCTTTTGTTAGCCAAGCTCCACGCCATTGGCCTTGATGCTCTTGCTGTAAAGTGGTTTACATGTTACCTTACTGGTCGCAAACAATGCGTTCGTGTACATAATAATACCTCATCGTTAATGGATGTTGCGTCTGGAGTTCCGCAAGGATCTATCCTTGGGCCTATTCTTTTTTCTGTTTTCATAAATGATCTCACAGACGCAATCACCAAGTGTGATCGTCGTATGTTTGCCGATGATGTACAGACCGAAAAAAAGTTTTCTCTTGAAAACGCTGCCGTTACACTTTCCGAACTTAATGATGATAATGATTACCTTGATAACATTACCCACTGGTCAAGTGCAAACGGTCTTTCACTCAATGAAAACAAATGTCAACATATTATTATTGCCTCGCCCCAGTTATTTCAAGCTTGTACTCTAAACGAGCTTTCTCACCACAACTCTGTTGCAATTAATACTGTTAAATTGAAAACGTCCCATCATGTAAAAAACCTTGTAGTTATCTTGGACAAGCATTTGTCCTGGGAGGATCATATTAGCACGCAATGCCATTATGCGTTACAAAGGCTTAGATATCTTGCAAGATTCAAGCATTTTCTTAACATTAAGACTAAATGTAATCTTGCAGCATGATTAATTATTTCATTACTGGATTATGGTGATTTGATTTATTTCAGTGCTTCAAAAACATTGCTGAACCAAGTTCAGAAAGTCCAGAACGCTTGTATTCGTTTTATTTTTAATATTAAATAGTATCAGAGTGTCACTGAAAATATAAAAAAGCTTAAATGGATTACTATGGAAAAGAGAAGAGCTTTGCATTTACTTGTGATGGTGTATAAGACGCTTAAATTTAAAGAACCATTCTATTTGTTTGAACTTTTTTACTCTGCTATTGCGACTCACAACTATCCTACCAGACTCACCTATAGTTGCAGTTTCATACCTCCCCGATGTCGAACTAATTAAAACCAATCTTCCTTTTTCACTCAAAGTATTAAGTTATGGAACGATCTGACTGCAGAAATCAAGAACGCCCCTTCTGTTCAAGCATTTAAAAACCGTATTTACCAACGTTTCTTTAATTCCTAGTGTTGTCGAACCCCTTCCCCCCCTATCCCCCTCCTGCTCTCTCTTTTGTGCACTTTATTTATTATTTTTTGATTTATTTGTTTATGTTTTAAAGTATTAGCCTTACATAATTGTATTCTGCTTTTTGCATTTTTTTTTTGTATTTTGATTGTTTGTGGTTTTAGTTTGTTCTGGGTTAGGTGTAAGATTGGGCCTTCATGCTTAAACCTCGTCCTTTGTAAACTCTGGCGATACCATTTTGTTGTTAACTCTTTAATGTATTTTGTTTGTTTGCAATAAAGTTTATTATTATTATTTTTATTAAGGGAAGAGTAGGCGAAGGCAACAACTTCTGGTGAGGAACAGTGGGCATCAGGGTCCCAGGGTAAGATAAAGAGAGGAAGGATGATGTCAATAACACCAAAATCAGGCAGGCAGGCAGACGGTGGGCAGCCATGGTGAAAGGGGAAACGCTGGGTAGAATGCGCTCAATGCTCCAGGCACCTTTTACCCAACCACTGGGCCTTCAAGAAAGTATCAAAGATACCAGAAATCAAAGGAGGGACGTCAGGAGGAAAATGCTGTAAAACGCCAAAGAATGGGGACCGTGCTACCCAAACTCAATCACCTAGGACACAAAACGTTGTGGCTCAGTTCTGAACCAGGAAGAACGCCAGAGCCACCATCTCAACAAATACTGGAGGGTGGAATTAGTCCAGTATTCCCTTCAACTCGGAAAGCCAGGCCACGCGACGGCAATCAGGCTTTCCCTAATGACTTACCGGTTAAGATATCCAACCCATGGGGAGTACTGCTGAAGGATCACATGGTGCTCACGGAGGGCTTGCCCGAGGCTACTGCTGGCACCAGTAAACAACCCGAAGTGAAACCATCAACGGCACAGCATTGCTGAATGAACGGATCAGGGAGTTGGCTGCCGCAAGGGAACTGGAGGATGAGAACAATTTGTTGCTGACTTCTGATGGACGTGGAGGACGATGATGGATGAAGAAGTAGAATAACTAGGGCCGTCGTCATTTTCGCTGTCGACATAATAGAACGGGTTCCGCTTTCTTTGATGTTTGCTGTTTGCATTTAAATATTTGCTTTGTAATTTCTTAACAGTAATAGACAGCTGCTTGGGGCCAGAAGAGAATTCAACAATCACCAACAACAATCAACCTTTCACAATCAATCTTTTAACAATCGGATGCCTTTAACAATGAGAAACAATTTTGACGTCTCGTTGTTGTTTGGATTTTGGCTCTTGCTATTGGTCCATTTTGTCACCCTGATGGATCGTCAACCCATGTCTGATTCCGGATTTTTTTTTGATAAACCTTGTCCAGCCTCCCGTGCTACTTCATGCAAAGTGTGGCTTGGGTAGTCCTTGTGGTTTTTGCGTGATGCGCGGTCTAAGATTACATTGAAGTGTCTTCATAGCAGAGCTACGCTCCAATGAACAATCATTGGAGTAGTGATGGGTGATTGCAAATGACAAATTTTATTTCGGTGAGAAACCATAAAAATTTGATATACTTAAACTTTTAGTTTGGAAAGAAACCATTTAAGTGTGATAAATATGAATTTTACATGCGCCTTGAAGATGTAAGTTTGAAGTTGCTAGTCTTTTAAATATTGTTTTAAATATTTTTCGTGACTCTCTGTACAGTTTTAGGCATGTTGTTAATAATTGAATCGATGATAGTTTTTTTTATTAAACTTATTGTAGGGCAGGGGGCTAAGAATATGACTAAGGTCGGTATTCCTTTGCCTATAAGCAAAACTTAGGGGAGGGGAGACTTAACGGCTGTTACATATAAAGACAATGCACATCACGAAGCCAATACTTCGAGGTGCACCTAAGCAAGGCCATCTGTTCAAACCAGTGGGAACCACTTTTGTGCACACGGCATGTTACGTGACGTAATTCTTTGGCGGAGTCTTTTGTTCTGAAGGGTATATAAAACTTGCGAGCCGAGCAAGGATTCTCCAGTTGGTGTTTTGGAGTTGAATCTAAAAGTTTAACCTCTGGGGCTGCTAGGGTTAGCACAAGTCGGCTTATGCCTAACGCCTAATATGTGATGCTCTGTGCTTAGTCCCCTAGCTTAGCAGTAAGAAATGAATTGGAATTGAGTACTTGTTACCCGAAAGTAATCGTCTATTTCCTGAGCACTTACACGTTATGGAGACGTAACGCCCAATTGTCCGAAAAAATTGCAACCGTTTTTTTTCCGCAAAACAACAATGATGACACAACGGCGACAAAACAACCACAACGAAACTATGCCAACAACTTGGAGGCAACATGCTAGTACTTGTTTTGATCTATACATTTTTTATGCACTATGAATATTTTATAAATATAAATATAAAAACATTTAATGCACCAGAGCATACAAAGGGAACAGGAAGGGTCAAGGCTGACCACTATATTATTAAAACAAAGTTAAAGAACAAATTAAAAAGCAGGTTAAAATTAAAGAAAAACCCATAACACAAAAAGTAAAACTAGTTAAGCCCACCTGACATACCTCATAAACTCACATTTTGTGAGTACGGATTTAAAACATGCTAATGATGGAGAATTCGCCACATCTGTGGGCAGATCATTTCACACTTTAATAACGCGATGTGAGAAGAAAGACTTACGACAATTGGGTACATTAGGTTGTACAGTAAATTTAAAGGGTTGCCCCCTGGTCCTACAATCATAGTTGATGGAGAAGAAACGGCTGTAATCACCACTGCAAAGATCATGCAAGAGGGAATAAGTAAGCCCGAGGCCGGATTTAAGCCAATGCAGTTTTAGCGAGTCAGCATTTGAAGCCCTTAGACGATCTCCATACGGCTTAAACCTAAGACCCAACTGACACTTAGTGAACGATTTCTGAACCGAGTCGACATGATCCCTAATTAAGTGTGAGGACCAAACGGAACTTGCATATTCCAGAATAGGTCTGACATAGACACAAAAAGCCCAAAACAAAATCTTGCAATCGTTAGAGGTGAGCAACGTTTAACCATGGCTGCTCTTTGTCTAGCAGTTTTTACAATGTGGTTGCAGTCGGAGACAATCTTGAGATCACCTGTGAACCAGACACCAAGATCGTTGACTTCATGCACATGATTTGCCAAATAGTAATTTAAGTGATCATTTTTTGATACAGTATGGAAGACGCCACATTTTGGGTGCAACAAGGGGTAACTGCCAACCATGCGGCCAACAAACTGTATGCCTCAAAGCAGAGGAAAGTTCTAAATAATCATTTTCAATTGCGATATGCTGGTCTAAGTTTACGTCGTCAGAGAATTTATGCATAATTGCATTGGGATTATCAACCTGGAGATCAGCAATAAACAACAAGAAAAGTGAAGGACCAATAATCGATCCCTGAGGGATGCCATTAATAACGGGCTTAGAGCTAGAGATGACAGACTTTATGCAGACACGTTGGGATCTATTTGATAGAAAATCGGAGATCCACACAAGAACAATTCCATAGTAGGCCAATTTGGCACAAAGTTTAACATGGGAAACAGAGTCAACTCCATCAAACTAACATCAGTGGGTACACCCACTTTCAGCCGTCAAGACAACATAAGAGTTGCATCATGGAAGAACTGCCAGCCAAAAAACCAAACAGGTTTTGGTCCAAAAGTTCATTCTCCTTAAGGTATTCCAAAGTTGGTCGCGAATCATGCGCTCCAGGAATTTGCAAGGTACACATCTTAAAGGGGTAGGCCTATGATTCCAAGGATCAGCTGCATTTCCTTTTTTTGTAGATTGGAGTAATGATGGCTTGTTTTCAACAAGAAGGAAGTTTGCCTAATTTAAGGGATTTCTCCAAGATAATGATGAGCGGAAAACTTAGCTCTTGTGCAAATTCTTTATAAAAAAAA
>JAHWFP010208608.1:0-11427 GCA_023313725.1 Lithobius niger | reverse complement strand
ACAAATGGTTGAATTAGAACGTTCAACCTTTCGAGACTGAATGCCAAAGCCCTATCGCTCAACCATACTGACACAGTCAAAAGGAAACGGCCATAGGAATTTAACTCTTTAACAAAACCAAACATTTATACAACCGACACACCTTCACACCAAGTGTAACGAAAGTAACACCAATAAAGTGTCATAACAACAGGACGGAAAGCCAAATGAGTTTGGTTAGTGATAAAAAAAAAAAATTACAGGCACTAGGGCCGCCAAAAGGTTGGTCCAGGCCTGGGGTCAGAATTCATCCATGTGGGCCCCATGTCCTTTAAAAAAAAAACTAAAATTTCTTACGATTTTTCCTAATTTTCCTTAAAACTTGGGAATAATTTAGGCAATTTCCTAAAATTTAGGAAGTTTTCTTTAATTTCGTAAATTAAATTTCAGTTCGGGCCAAGGGTCTAAAAACCCTTCAATCTGGCTCTCTGTATTGGTGACGTGAAGTACCCATTGGGGCCCCTAGACTTGCAGGGCCCCTTCCGGCCTCGGGCCCTGGGTAAAAAGCGTAAAGAGCCCCACTTGCCTCCCCCTCTTGGTGGCCCTGACAGGCGCAAACTAATTTCGGTTGTAATTGTGTGTGTCCTACAGGGGTCGAAATATTCAGATGTACAGGGGAAACTGCACTCCAAAATCGCACTTTCAGCTCCTGTGGAGTGCAAAACTGCACGTCAAAGATGAATTTTTCATAACTTTTGAACCGCCTAAGATACAGATGTGATGTTTGCGGTATTGTAAACGGCTTGGAATTATCTTTCCAAAGGTACTACTATTCCTTCCAAAGAATTTAAACTCCATTTGTTATTACATTTGCTGAAACTATGGGCATAGGTTTTCAGTTGAGTAGTGAAATTCAGTCAATTTAAAGCAAAGTGCAACAAAACAGTACAATAGTGTAGGCTGTATGTTAGGATTTTCAATGGCTTAACTAGGCGACCACGGTGCTTGTTCACATTTTCGTTTTGCACTCAAAGACTTATTTTGCAAACCAGTAACCGATCTTGGGTGCAAATTTGTTGGTAATTGGTATGCAAAATAAGTCTTTGAGTATTAAAATAAGTCTTTGAGACCCGTATTAAAATTTAGATGTTCGCCCCAGTCTCTATAGTGTCCGCGGCCTATCTTGAGTTCTCCGCAGAACGAACACAGATAATCGATTGCACGTTTTCAGTAGCACAGTGCCTTGTTGATATCCAAGATGGTTAGAAAAACAATGGCGGCCATCGATTAAAGCCACCCCATCCAGGAAGACGTAGCCGCTCACAAAATACTTGCAGGACTCAAGATACACCGCGCACACAGTAATGCATGTTACACGTTGCCGATGGCTGTGTCAGTGTTGCCGAGTAATCATGTTTAGGCATTTGATACCAAAGGTTGAAGGCTCAATTCCTGCTCAGGGCAGCCTAACATAGCGGAAATATTTGTTTCAATGACACGATAGCATTAAATTACTACACGTGGAAAAGGCCAGTTTAGTTACATTCACCCACTTGCCTATAGAGCACTTCAGAACAGCATATCACTCTTATTTGGAATGTTATTTCCCAGGGCGATTGAACATTTAGTGAGTGGCATTCATTAGTCCAAGGTTTCCACTTTTCTACAACACGTTTGCAGCTCTTGACCCAAATATTTGAGCCACCAATAAATTAAAAAAAAAAAAAAATCCAATCGGTCCACAATCGTTATTCCAGGTAACAAACAAAACCGGTCGTAATATCCTGTTAGCCCAGGGCTATTTTACGAACAGGAGACGTAACAAACGGAATTTAGCAATAGCTCACAAAGGAACGTAAATTATCTCAACGACACTGCAATTTGTTGCGAAATTAGTAATAAAATACAATCAACGAAATAATTAAGAAAATAAATTAGAAAAACAAACTTTCAATTGATTTTCACGCTACACGAGGTTTTGCAAAAAAACCTCGAGCACAATTAATCAAGCCAGAAACCAAGATATTGAATGAGGATTATTCACTACACAAACGATTGGATTTTGTATCGACTGATTTTTAAAATGCATTACTATACATTGTTGCGTCCTGTCTTGCAATGCCCAGCCAGGGGCGATTTGACAGCAAATAAAAGCTAAGTTAAATTTAAAGGAATGCACCGAATACAAAATTGCCAAACACCGAATAAATACTTAACCTTACCACATAACGAATACATCGAATATACATCAGAATAGTTAAACTGCCAAATATTTGGCACCGAATACTCTGCCGAATGCCAGTAAACGACTCTACGATATTGATGAAAACGTGTGACCATACTGATTATGGGTAGAATCATCAGTTCTAGGGATGCACCGAATATTCGGTAATTATTCTGTATTCGGCCAATTCGGCCAACAATTCAAGTATTATGTATTCGGCCGAATACTGATTTTGGCCGAATAGTGATATTCGGTATTCGGCGGCGAATACTGATTTTGGCCGAATAGTGATATTCCGTATTCGGCGGCCAAATACTGATTTTGGCCGAATAGTGTTATTCGGTATTCGGCCGAATACTGATTTGGCCGAATAGTGATATTCGGTATTCGGCCGAATACTGATTTTGGCCGAATAATGATATTCTGTTTTTGGCCGAATAGTGTTAAGATTTGTTGGTATTCGGCCGAATATATTTTAGTATAAATTTATGCAATTGTGTGAATGTAAGAACATTTAGCTAAGCATTTAGTTTTGGGTTTGTGAGGAATTGTCTTCTGACATTTCTAAAAGAAGAAAAAAAAAGATCAAATATGTTTAAATTACAGGTATTCGGTTAAGTATTCGGCCGAATAATTCGGTATTCGGCCTATTCAGCCATTATTCGGCACAGAACCGGATAATTCGGTATTCGGCCGAATATGTAAATTGTTTGGTGCCGAATATTCGGTATTCGGCAGTTTAACTATTCGGTTGTATATTCGGTATTTAGCATCCGGCAAGTTGAGTATTCGGTTATGCATTCGGTATTCGGCAAGTTAAGTATTCGGTTGTATATTCGGTAAATTTTGTATTCGTCGCATCCCTAATCAGTTCAGCAGGTTTCCTGAGGTAAAGGTATGCAACGTACCTTTTTCACCATTTGAAAAACTTACCCGCCCGTCTTGGTTCAGAACCTGTCTCTGCCCGACAGGGAAGCCTAACCACGCGAGCGAGAGGCAAAGAGAAACATTCGCCACGCCTCGCTCGTATGGATACTTGCACGTGTTGAGACATAGTCTGAGCCCGACTATATAGGTCTAACGTACGTACATAATAGGCCTAGTTAGTGTTGGGTTAATATAAAATTATGGGAAAAAAACCTATTCTCATTTATTCAAAATAATTTCGCACTTTCAAATATTTTAAGTATCTGAAGTATGATATTATCTCTTGATCATAATAAGCCACACCCAGAAAAAAAGACCATACCTAAAAAATAAGTGCATGCAATCCGAACATTTTCTACACAATTAATGACCTGTTGAGATGTGAATATGTTGAGATTAATTAACCAACATACAAGGACTTTATGTTTTAACATTAGTCCTGTTAAAATTAGCATTGAACAGCAATTTTTCATATCCAGTTGTAGGCCATACATGTTTAAAAATCTAGTTAGATAATTTATTAGAAATAACTTCAGAACGATTGCAGCTCGAAACTTGTGGTTTAAACCATTGGAAAACTGGCAAAAAAAAACGGTTAAAGTTGTGTATCGTGAAACACGAAAAGCATTGCCATAATACTAAAGCATATTGTCTATCGCGACAACATCGAAATATCGCCCATCCCTAATTAGGCCTCGGAAAAAAAAACAGTCGCTCACAATTTCGCTTTTTAGGAATGTTAGAACACAATTCCTAACAAACCAAAACGAAATGCAATGCTAAACGTTCATACTTTAACAACATTGCATAAATTTACGCTAAAACATTATTCGGTCTAATACCAAAATACTTGAATTTTTGGCCGGATAGTCCGCATACCAAAATACCGACTATTCGGTGCATCCCTATGCAGGATAGCTAAAAGAAAATTCCTACTTTACAAGAACTGTTATAAAAGCTATTGGTTAACTTTACAAAAAGCTGCTAACAACAAAACGAGGTAGTAAAAGAAAAAAGAATGAAAAACACGAAGTGGAGCAAAAAATCTAAATTCTGTAGATAAGTTGGAAGTCAGGATTCCACAGAATAAAATCAGGAATCGGGGTTCACAAATTAAAGTCTGAAATCAGGATGACTGAGATAAGAATCAATATTCAGAGGCGAACTCTCAGGAGATGACAATTGGGATTCAGAGATTAAACGTCGGGATTCGGGATTCAGAGATTAAACGTCGGGAATCGGGATTCGAGATTAAAAGTCGGGAATCGGGAATCGGAGATTAAATGTTGGGAATCGGGAATCGGAGATTAAACGTCGGGAACCGGGTTTCAAAGATGATTAAACGTTGGGAACCAGGATTCAGAGATTAAACGTCGGGAATCGGGATTCGAGATTAAAAGTCGGGAATCGGGAATCAGAGATTAAATGTTGGGAATCGGGATCCAGAGATTAAACGTTGGGAACCGGGATTCAGAGATTAAAAGCTGGGAATCGGGATTCCGAGATTAAATGTCGGGAATCGGGATTCAGGGGTTAGAAAAAGAATCGGGATTCTTTAAATAGATTCTCGAGATTCAAGATGCCATATGTAACGGTGCACTATAGCCTATCCACCATGGGCACCCCATCACAAAATGCAACAATAAAGCAATCAAGATTCCCATCGTCTGAAACTGCAGTGAAAAGCAGCCGGAAAGACGAAAAACTAAATAAATCGTGTGTTGTCACATAGCCGGAATCGAACCCGGACAGGTTATCGGAAAATCCGGGTTCTATTTCTCTGCGACGGTACAGCACGAGCATTTTTTTCTTCCTGTTTAGATGGTCGCCACCACAGGGACTCGTCGTCGCGCACGAGCTGCATGGATACATAGTACTATACATATAATACCATAGTATTATGTATCCATGCGGGGTAAGCGACGATGAGTCCCTGTGGTCACCACTGGCTTTCACTGGAGTCCACAAATAGTACGACAGCAGTGAATTCCTTGTAATTCCAATGTCGATAATTGAGTATTTCCGGCTCCTAATAATACTTAAATTAAAACTGGAAGTATTTTTTTAAGCGATGGCTCTTTGTTGCAGACTTGTCATTTACTGTAAACTGATTCTGGAATACACCACATACATTTTCGAAAGGGGAGCGACATACCTGGAGATTCTAACCAGAAAAACCTGCATTCATCGTGAGGGTGGAAGGGATCTAGATAATATCCAGAATAGGTTAGAATACATCCCACAGCCACTGAAGAAGGCTGGTACTGTCACACCGCCCAGGCTACCACTGACTCACACGGAATTTGCCAGGATCCCCTTTAACAGGCACTCACCAGATCAACTTCTTCAGGCAACCATGACCGTATGCAGTTGCGCGTTTTGATAAAATCGTATTATGTCTCACAACTTAATTCGTAGGAGTTGAAGAAGGTAAGCACACTTAAGCGCAATAATTAATCCCATTCATCATCATCTCACTGTTCGCGTACCAATCATCATCTCACAGAAACAGCAGCAACACTCGCAATCACAACGTGTAGCGCCATCTGTCATCATGACCATTGCATACAAACGTCAAAGCCCTCCGAGAAATAGCTCGCAAACAGCTTCTTCTGCAAAACTGGTAAAGATCAGCAATGGGACTCACCATTTACTAAACACATGCCCTCCTTCACGAGTTACCATGAGGCTGCACCGACGCCAACTTTACCAATCCGATACAGATACCAAACCGGTTTTAACAATTTTACCAATACCGTTAACTGAAACAGATGTCCAAAATTTTATCCCCAATCTTTCTTCAGCGCTGTAGTAGTTTCTTCAAAGTCCAATAGTTATTGAAATAAAAATGTTTAAATACTAACCAACAGCTAAAACACAGGTAAGAACGAAGATAAGTGAATGATTTCCCGAGCAAAACGCCGAAAACCGCATGTTTTAATCTCGAACGGTTCCAGAGTTATCGATATTTCAGCGAAAGTTGTGGTTGTGGTGTCAAGAAAGTTGTTGATACCGAAAATATCGGCAACCGATCCATTCCAGTATGGTTGCAGCCTTAATAAATCCAATACCCTGCTTTTTTTTGGGATGAACTTTGGTAGATAAAATTACGAAGAATAACCATTAAAACAGATGCAACAATTTGACGATTGCAATACTGATTCCAGAGTTCCAAGCTTAACACAGATTGATCATTATTCCTTTTTTTTTTGTCAGACACCTAATTTTTTTCGCGTTTTATTTTTTTCGGAAAATAAAAGCGTTTGCAACAATAACTTACGTTTGAACTATGAACAGGGCGGAAAGCCAAATCAGCTGAATTAGTGATAAATTATACGGATATAAACCTATTTCCATTGCCTTTTGGCCTTAAATGTCAGACTGACTGAGCGGGAATTAAACTCACGTCCTTTGACACCACAGGCCGAAGCTCTACCGCTAAGCCATATACTGACATCGCCTTTTGAAAGGAAACGGCCATACGCAGCAAACAAATACATCTAACCAAACACTTCCCAATACGGCTTAGCGGTAGAGCCTTGGCCTTTGGTTTCCAAGATCAAGGGTTCAATTCCCGCTCATGAAGTCTGATATTTAAGTCCAAAAGGCAACGTAAATATGTTTCCATCCGTATTTATTTAAGTTTGAACAAATGTTGCAAAACCTAGTCATACAGAAAATCCAACCTGAAGGTGTGTTCCTTTAAAGAACAAATGGCCTGAATTTCAATTTCCACATCAAGTGAATTTACATGTATTTTACACAACAGGTATCCGCTTGGTGAAGCAATGTTACTCTTGACATCAAACGACCATATTTCATTTAAAGCTAAAAGAATTTTGACGCCCCTGAATGTCTGTCTGCCTGCCTTCCCACTCAAACGATGCTTATTCTTGAGTAGTGCAATGCACCAGTTTTGTATCACTCATACAGCACTAATGCCTTAACCCAGATCCAAGGTGTGGTCCACTCCTCCTTACTAATCAACAGGCGGTCAGCAAGCAGAACAGCAGAAAGTGGTCATTTATTTGTGGTCAGCCTTCAACAGGGTGTGGAGAGAGAGAGAGAGGACACTCAAGAAATAAATCGAGATTAAGGGCATTAAAATTGTTCAGCTTCTATAATCTCATGTTCATATGGACACTTTAACTGCTAGGATAATGAACTGGTTGTCCTATTTTAAAAACTTTATACCACGAGAGCAGTTTGGATCTTTCCTTAGTCGGCAATTTAAAGGGGTAATATTCTCGAGAAAACATCCTTGGCCACAGCCTCGGATGAACTTTCTTTCAGTCGTTATTTTGTGTGCGGCATATCTTGAGTCCTTCTGATATTTTATGAGCGGCCATGTCTTCCTGGAGGAGGCGGTTTTAATCGATGGCAGCTATTGTTTTTGTAGCTATTTTGGATATCAACAAGGCACTCTGCTACCAAAAACATACAGTCGATTATTTGTGTTCATTCTGGGGCGAACTCAAGATAGGCTGCGGACTCTATAGAATCTTCAAAAAAATGGCCCCCAAACCGTTTATCAGCAGGGCGCCAAGGGGAAGGGGGGGGGGGTCAGCTGGACCCACGGTACCCGGACCGTGACACCCAAAGGGCTCGTTCGAATAGTGTTACGATTTGTTGGTATTCGGCCGAACGTATTTTAGTATAAATTTATGCAATTGTGTGAATGTAAGAACGTTTAGCTAAGCATTTAGCTTTTGGTTTGTCAGGAATTGTCATCCGTCCTTTCCCTCCCCCTCCCCCATTAAGTTGCCGTTCGGTCGGTAGATGGCATCGTATGTTCGCGCTGCTGGACGTTGCGTTCTGGGCGCAGCTACTATCTCAGCGGGCCTTGGCTGCTGCTCTTATAATTTGCCGTTCCGTCGGTATGGCATCGTATGTCCTACTGGCTGCGCTGCAGATGCAGATGACTGCTTCATATGTCCTGCTTGCTGGCTGCTGCTGGCTGCCTTGCGGATTTTGTGTAATTATATATATATATGATTACTACGAGCAGTTACTCGATTTTGTGCGTATTGTGAATTTTGTATGCTCCCAACAAACAACAACGCCAATCCAACGACATATTCAATGCATTGCAAGCCTGGAAGGAAAGCCATCAACAGCAAGCAGGCTGTATTCAGGTGTGCAGAATATGCCAGAGTTCGCGGATAATTTCAGAAAACTGGAAATTCACTAAAAAATGGCTTGCTGTATAGCGAAAGGTTGTGGAAATAAAAAAAAAAAATGTAGGAAAATATTGTGGGAAATTTTGTGCAGTAAGAATTTTACGCACCAGTGGCTGTATTAATGAATGAACCAACTTGTTAAGCCGACGAACATGATAACATAGTGTAACTTTCTTACCGGTTTCAGTCGTTAGCTGTTCAGTTGTTGGCTGTTTTAGTTAGACCCAGCATGGAACTGGAGAGACTTGTATACTATCACAATACGTCCATGGTCCCAGGCCCCAAAAGTTGATATGGATCGTTGCCATATTGTAAACATGGGGTTAACTGAGCTTTTACATAATTTTTGTAACAAACGTGAGCCTGACGAATTATGGGCACAATTAATGATGAATACTCTATTTGTAACTTTTGAGACATCAAGATCGGGATGCCGTCATAGACACGAAAAGACACAAGAGTGAAACGTCGGAGAGCAAACTACTTACACGAGCGCAGCAACACAGCATTAAAGCAACATACCGCCTGCCTGACAACACCCACGAGACGATCACATCCGTGTATTTACCACAGCTAAGGTCAACTGAGAGTAGCTTCGTTCCTCGCAATGAAAACTTTACTGTCTCAATTGGCATTGCCCTTAACAGTCCAGCCAGCGTGAACCCATTGATTGTGTCGTCACAAACCGGAATGATTCTCGTATTTTAAAATCACAATTTATAATTTTCTAGGCTAGTGTCTTATAATTTTGCTTCGGCGATCTATTGAAATAATTAATTTTAATTTTTACCGCATTAGTCTATTAGATTTTAGATCTCATGGTAATTATTAGAAAATTAGTACATGTACACACAGAGATGAAACGTCACGATTATTGTACGCGCGCAATGCATCATTTAGTGACGGGTCGTTAGTAAATTAAGTTCCATTATAGTCAACAGAAAATCTCCTAGACGCCACATTTAAAAAAAAAAAGATTTTTAACAAGGGAAAGACAAACGGTAGGGAAATAGACCTTTGGGGCCGTACTGGATGTGGAGGATCGAGAAAAATGGCGCTGGGAGGTATATCCCTTTAAAAGCGCACCGTCATATAAACGAATTACAGTTTAACTGCAAACCGACTTACGAGCGAATTCTCACGGCAGGCCTCGGTCACAAGTGTGAATTATTCGGAAAAACCGCCGGTGTACGAACGTTTTTTTTTTACTTTCAAAAATGCCAGAGACTTCGGTGATTTTTTCCCACGGCCATATCACAATACATAATTAATTGACATGGTATCTCGGGCAGTGTGCAATCAGAAATGTGGGGGGTCCCGCTTTTCACGAGAAGGATAAACCTCCTCAGTAGATCCTCCACCAATCAGAGCTGCCGAAAAATGAAACTCCGGGTGGCGTTTATGACATGTCAGGCTTGTGACTTCTCGCGCTTGTGTCACTAACGTTAGACGAAAAAAGTTTCGCTCTTACGACGATTCACGCTCACGACATTTTGCTCTTACGTCAGGTCGTAAATTTTCACTCTTGTGACGTTTTTCATCTCTTCTAACGGTTCACTCTTGTGATTTTGACTTTTCGCGCAGCGCGTCTCCAGCAAGGTCGAGCCAGTGCTATGGATAATAAGAACTCCTTCCGAAGCCAGGCTGCATGACGCCAATAGAACGAGCCGCCCAAAAAAGAAGAAAAATTACTACGTAACAATGGCAGTTTTTAATTTAATATTTATTTACTTTTTCTTTACCACAGTTTGAATTGTCCAGATTTTTCGGCAAAGAAGTCAACGAACGGTTGCGGTACTTTGTTTTTCACCAACCGATATCGACGTAGCTATTTAAATCGGGTACAACTTCAATCGGCAGAATAGTACTCGAGGTGGTAAGGTGGGTCAGTAGGGCTAAGTAGCACGGCCAGGTTGTGAGTGATGCTAACTGACATGCAGAACAAGTAGCCAAGTTTAACTGAAGAGCTAAAAATAAAAAGTTGATGGAGTGCATGCACTTCGTTGGCGTGCAAATTTATTAATAAAAAGTGCAAGCTGTTTTGTTTATGTGCACGGCAGTAGGGCAGCAAGCCATCCAGTCTGAGAACCTGGTTTTGATTGTATTTCCCTGACCTTCCTCCGTGGCCTGCACTTTCTCTGCCATTGTGCCGAGTTAGCTGTAGGTGGGCAGTAAAAATTCTTGACCCCTGGTATGTAGGTGGCCCTGCTCGCCACTTATTCGCATCGGAAAGTAAAAAGAAAGAAGGTTATTTCCACAAGGACCCATTTACAATTGTACTTGCACTGCTATCAAGGACAGCCGTTTGCAAATGCTAATCAGGGTGGATTGAAAACGCGTCGAGTTCAAGGGTCGGTTTCAAGTGCTGACACCATTTTCTGAAGAACGCTGCTGACGGTCGAGCGAAAAATTTAAAGCGTAGTTTCCAATCTTTTTAAAGTTGAAAAAAAAATGAAAGGGGAAACAGTTTTTGGATCCCGAATCGAATTCTAAGTGTGAATCAGAAGCGTAATCATAATCGGACTTTCATAAAGGCAGGAGGGAGGGACACATCAACGAAAAAAAGTGCAAAAAAAGGACAGACACTATTTTTCCAACTCCCAAATCAGTATTACAATATTCGAAAAGATCTTGGTAATTGGTTTAAAGATACATTCCTCCCAACGCCATTTTTCTCGATCCACAACATCAAGTACGGCCCCAAAAGTCTTATGTGCTTACTGTTAGTCAATCCCTTGCTAAAAATCCGTTTTAGAATGTGGCGTCTAGGAGATATTCTGTTGAATAATTGGGAACTATATTTAGTGCATCCTGCACGTTTATGATCCTTTGCGCGCTTACAAAAACCATGACGTTTCACCTGTGTGTGTGCATGCATACTAATTTGCTAATAATTACCATGAGATCAAAAATCTAAAAGACTAATGCAATAAAAATTAAAATTATTTATGCCTATAGATCGCCCAAGAAAAATTATACGATACTAGCCTAAAAAATTATAAACGGGGATGTCAAAATACGAAAATCATTCCGGCTTGTGATGACACAATCTTTAACTTGATGCAGTTTCGTATACTATTCCCAAGGCCAACTGAGATAGTAGATGCATTCCTCGCT
>JAHWFP010208605.1:0-15851 GCA_023313725.1 Lithobius niger | reverse complement strand
GGAATTCTTTATATTATTGGCACGGATTATAAGACTGCAAGTATTTACTCAAACGATGTCGGATTTAGCTAATCCATTTAGCGTTGTTACCATGGCAATGTCACCTTTGCCATCGCGATTGAGTTCTAGCTGCGAGAATGCAAAGGCGAGTCGCTGCGTAAACGCGCGCTGACTCGGCCTAGCGAGAAATTCTGTAATAAATTACTTTATTTTTTTATATTTTCACTTTCATCTAACACAGCATTTTCAGCGTTTGAAGCAAGCGAACGAATTCAACACCGTTCTTTACGACCGCATCTGGATAGTTCGGCCGTCGTGCGCCGGATTTACTGTAGAAATAATAAATAAAGCGACCACGTTGTTTCGAAATGTGCGAAATTGGCAACAGTATTATTATTTTTTTTTTCGCCATTTGTAATTGTTTCTGCGTTCTTAATACTGAAAAAAACCGTAACGAATGTTATATGTAATGCAAGACGCATCACGCAGCTGCGACTTCGTGATACATCTTGCCATTACGTGAGCTGTTGCACGCTCGTCCTATTGCCGGATAAACACGGGAATTGGCCGAGCGCTAACAGCTATGTAGTATGCAGGTCCTACCAGGGTGGCGTTCAAAAACTTGTGAGGAAATTCCCTGACTTTTCCAGGTTTCCCAGACCAAACCAAGTATTTTTCCCTGATTTTTTTTCGGTTGAAAGAAGATGCAGTAGGAGTAAAAAAAATTGCTTCCTATTTTAAAAAGGGAAATAGTCTTAACATATAAAGTCCTTTTCAACTGTAATGTTATCTCTCGACGGAGAGATAGATAATTTTGCTAGGAAATGTGTAGCAACTTTTACATGCCACAGTCGACATGAGCACGAGTGCGTTTCCAGGGTCCTTTTTTTTCGGAATGCAAACCGGTGGATGAAGGTTTTAGAATAAAAAATGAAATACTTATTAGTGATTCTTTATACAGGAAAAGAATTTCCGGAAAATACAAATATTTCCTGACTTTCAGTGCAAGATTAACAAATTTCCTGACTTATTCCTGAAATTTCCCGAGTTGATAAATTACCTGAATTTCCCCGGTTTTCCAGGTAGAACGCCACCCTGCCTACTACTCAACCAGTTGAAACCAGTTCACTCGTCACGTGACGTAAATCCTTGGCAGGAATCCTCTGCTCCGTTTAAAAAACCAGCTGGAATGAGGCATCCTCAGTTGGTGTTCGGGGCTCAGACTGAACACGTCTTACCTCTGGACTGCTAGGGTTAAACACGTTGGAAACCTTTAACTGATGCCCAATATGTAGAACTCTGCACATAGTCCCCTAGCTATGCAGTAAGGAATAAATTAGCATTGAGTTCTGAACTTGAACTAATTGTCTATTCCCCGAGTCCTCACAAAACTTTCACTGTGGATGGCCAGTGATGGAAGTGGGTCACTTTTTTCCTACCCATGACCCACTGGAGCCCTGACCCACGACCCACTTGACCCACCCAACAAAATGTGACTCACCGTCCATAACCCATCCAATGCTGTGAAAAAAAAAGAATACAGTATGCAAATAATACAGTATGCATTTTGAGTTTTCAGCCTTCTGGGGAAAACTATTTTTGAAAGAGTAAGAAAAATTAGTAAGACTGCAGATTACCGTAAAATTATAATAATAATAATAATAATAATAATAATAATAATAATAAGCAGTTTGTTGCCGGAACAGCAGGTTTGGCAAGGATCACTGGGATCGCTAACTGCCAGCGTAAAAAAGTGAAAAAATAATTATAAAAAGGGAATCCGAAGGCCGCAAAGTGAAAACTAATGCAAAATAAAACAATTTAAAAAGCTTTCGTAAAGGAAAAAAATTTCAAAAACTGCATGGCCAATGGAAAGATGGGATAGAATCAGGAAAGGAGGGATACAGTTCAACTGCCTTACCACCAAGGTTAGACCTGCGAGGGACACAATGATCCCCGATGTTATCGCCAGTCGAGTGGTAAAGGAGGAGAAGGATGGATTACCGTGGGTCGCTGGGTGAACC
The DNA here is from genome assembly GCA_023313725.1 of Lithobius niger. Lineage (NCBI taxonomy): Eukaryota > Metazoa > Arthropoda > Chilopoda > Lithobiomorpha > Lithobiidae > Lithobius > Lithobius niger. The sequence goes on along the minus strand of JAHWFP010208605.1, from coordinate 13,827 downwards.
GGTCTTGACCTGCGTGACCCACGATAAAAATGTGACCCATTTGACCCACTGACCCGACCCATGGGTTAGTTTCATCTCTTGATTATGGCAGATGGCTGTGTGTTGATCATGCCGTACTGGGGCCACTAGCCTTATAGATTGGACTCTCAAACCGCCGCTGCTAAAAATCAGCTTAGCCATCCAATGGAAAACCCGAAAATCTCCGAAAATATTGTTGGCGGGAATTTCATCTTCGAACTCTTGTATCTCAAGCACCAAATCTCCGTTGTCACGAAAGTTGGGACCAAATCGGAGCAAAATTGTGAACGTGTCTCAAACACACACATACAGATACACAGAATCCAATTTAAGTCGAATAGTCTTTTCTCCGTCGCTTTGCTCGCATGACGTAGAAACTGAATAAATTCAGAGGGCACGTATGACATCAAGGAGTATATCCGTGGAACAGCTATTGTTCAAAGACTTGAAGGATGCTGGGGAAACAGACGAAATAGGTCAACCAATACCACCCCTTGATACATCAGTTGACCTTAGCTGGTTGACACACTGGATTAGCTAAGTTAAGGACGAGACTGAGTTACAAGTTACCTTTCTGCCATTTTGGTCCAGGTTTAATGATTTTGATAGAGGTTTGCTCCCCCTCCAATTGGTATATACGGCTAAACGAGGATTGGTGATGATTTTGTGGCAAAGTGATCCCTAAATAAGTAAGCGAAAGGGGAAAAAGGTTCCAATTATATAGGCCGGAATTGGTTCACATCTGGAATGCTCAGGGTTGATGGTTGGAATGCCGGAAAAGGCTTCACTTAGTTACTACCCCTAAGTTGGTCGTTAAGGGCAGGTAACAATGGACGTGCGCATATGAGATACATCAAGTATTGTTACAAGAATAGGAACGTGAAACACATCAGATTTAGACAGTTTGTAGTAACAGACATTATTAAAGGCCAAAGATTAGAATATATCGTTCTTGCAGGGAAAGGGAGGACGGAGTAGTTGATGCCAGGAGACGACGCCGCAGGCAGAATGGGTGCCGGAACCGCACCGGGACCAATGACCAAAGGATGGGAGCCTCTCTTGGCAGCTCCAACCTACGTGCCGATGCGAAGCCCCGGAACCAATCATGCTGCATGCGACGAACCATGTCGATAGACTGAGAACAATAAAAAAAACCACTCATTTCTTTCAAATCGAACACGGCATTCATCCCGTCCCACAATGCACCAGGCACTTAAGCACCTGGAAATTTATAATTTATGCCGCTGAGTTAATCTTGTTACTGCTCTCAGTCGACCTTTTTTCTGTTTATATATATATAATTATGCTCTTTTTGATGGCAAGCCTGACCTCTGAATTTATTCAGTTTCAGTATCATGCATTGTATGTGTATATAGTATTGTGTATTTAAATAAAGGTTAGGTAGATGTGTAAACTATTTTTTCAGAATCAATTAATATCAAATTCTCAAATATATTATCAAATTAATATACTTCTTTCAAAATGAGCCAATCGTAATACCAAAAATATATTATTTTTTCGTAAATATTGTGTTGAAATCGGTTCTTGTTGATTTTTTCATTTTATTTAATCTTGCTCTTAATTTTTTTTTTTAAGGGCTATGCTCCTCTTCACGTAGCAGCGATGCATAACCACAAGGAATTATACGATTTGCTGGTACAAACCTATGGTAAGTTTTTTTTCTTTTCTAATATTATTCAATCATCAAGTCGTGTGAAGCTGTAGTAGTGGAGGTGGGCTTCGAGTGAGATGGCCTTAAATCTTGCTGGGGATGGAGCAAACCGGAATACCCGGAGGAAACATCTCATTGTAAATGGAAATTTCAGTCTTATCGAGAATTTTTTCCCCGTAGGCCTAATTGTATTTGGAATTGGCACACATACTTTCACTGGGGGTTGTTAACGATTATAATCACTTGATTAAAATTGAAATTCACCTGATTATAATCAAGGACCAGGTTGAGACAAAACTGTTGATATATAAACCCAAAATAAAATACACGGCTCTTGAAACTTCTGCAGCCGAGAACGTACATCTTCTACTTTTTTGGCCTAATCCTTACAAAATTATGCAACCGACTAGGTACAACCAAAGTAGGAATCATGGCAACATTCAAATGGCAACATTCAAACCCTTAAGTCCACGAAAAATTAAAGGACTTTGTAACTTAGTACTTTTTGGCGGCAACTGAAGATGATGTCACTGTGTTCATTTAGTCGGATCATGTGTGAGGAATGTGCCATTGTGCCACAACACCCACACCGACTTTACTAAGTGTTATTACTGTAATAATAGTTACTGCGGTGCACATGTTAACATTGAAATTTATAAATGGTAACCACGTTTTAAACTTTAAATACTTAAGGGAACTATTTTCTAGGATAACTGAATAGGTTTTAACCGAACAGATGGGCGCGAAAACATACCACTCGTGCTACGATTAGTCGAGCCAAGCGATACCTCCGCGTGCAATAGCGTTCCAAGACCGTGAAGCGGCGAAGCAGATGGTTTTTTTTTTCAAGCCAAGGCCGACTGGGCTAAAAAGCACGTGTTTCGCATCCTGACTCAACACCAATTTACGCACGTGCCAGAAAATTGACGTCTTTTTAGCACTGCTTTTGTAAAATAAGATTCTGGCGGTGTTAAATCACCCGGCCTGGATCCGGGAAACGAAACCCACAGCTTCTCTCCCAGACGAACCTTGTGATAAGGGATGGAATATGAAGCGATACAGTACCTTCCTAAAGCACCGAACAGAGCGAACAGAACGCACCACTATTAGAGACAGTTTGGCTCCAAACTTGACGTCGCGCGTACGCAGTGATGTTGCGTCAGCCGTTCAGCACCTTCCTTAAACTACAATACAGCTCAACAAGCTCAGCAGAGTATTCGATATGTCATACCTTCACCGCGACCAGACCTGGCTAATGGATTTGACCAGGATTGGCTAATAGATGTGACCAGGCGAGAGCAATGCCAAATTGCGAACCATTCCCGGGGAAATGGTTTGCTGGAGTGGAGGTTGAGCATGCGCGAGGTAACAGTTTTGACGAAACAGATTCATCGCTGACGACGTTGACGTCAACCAAGCCGCATCAACACGGATATTAGCAGGGAATGAGCCAAACTGTCACCAACAGTGGTGCGTTTGGTTCGCTCTGTTTGGTCGTTTAGGAAGGTACCGATTGTTGCAACATGAACACCTCATTAGGAGCTGATATACATGGACACTCTCATCGACACCAGGAGCGTTTATTAGCTCGTGGTGTCGATGTGTCAGTCATCAATGAACAACGTACGTTTAAACGATTGCAGCACCAATGTGTGACCGTTTTGCTAGTGTTGTGTCGTCGGAACGATCCTAACAGTGGTGGATTTAAGGAAATAGTTTGGGGACGGGGAAGGCAAAGCCTTGGAAGCCCCCCTGCCTTCTCAAGTTCTGAGGACCTTGTTTTCTTTTTTTAATTTGTTTTTTTTGCTAGCTGGAACTACTAGAATGTTCTTTGTTGTCAGTTCATTTTACTATTGGTGCCTGGGAAATGGTTACCCCCTTGACCGTGAAGACCCTTTCGCATCGCGAGGGGGGGCTCCCCCTCTATCCCCTCACCTTCTCCCTCGTTAAATATGCCCCTGGATCTTACCACAGTATTGATTACAGTTCACATTTAATAACTGCTTTAATTGTCTCATTGTCTGTTAATTATTCGTTTGTGGTCCTTGAATTGTAACTGATAAATCCGTGAAAAATTCAGGAGTTGCAAGTTCTGGAATTACAATTTTCTTGAATTCATATTTTTCCAGGAGCTGAAAAAAATAATAATTAATAATAATAATAAATAATAATAATAGTTTAACGCCATTTTAGTGTGGGCACAGTGCTAAACCCGCTCTAGTAGCGATTACCTTAAAACTAGCACAGGCTTACGATTTTTGTTCCCTGTAAACTTTGTTTGATTTAGCCAGTCTTTATTTTCGTAACGCTCACTTTTCGAATGCCACGAGGTCAAGCCATATCTGAGGCCTGATTTGGCTTTTGTAGCGGGTCTTGATTGCCAGCCCCACTCCAAGTGGATGCGATGTTTTATTAATGCTTGCAGTTAGATGGAATGAATCATTGATAGGCCTCCGATTGAGCCTCCGTGTTGGTCCGTCACTCAAGCTGCGGTCCGGTCTGTTTTCCCAAGTTGAACGCTCCTTCCCCTCGCTAACCATTGGCTAAAACCACGATTAGAACAAAAGTCGTATTAAGGTAGCCCCGACTTGTTGTTGAGTGCCTAAACACCCCTTCTTCCCATCCTTGACCACCTTATGCTGGGAAGTTGGTTATTCATGAAGGGATCGTACGAGGCCTATGATTCAGGGAGTAACCAAACGGGTAACAAGAAACGGGAAAAAACATGTTCCTAGGCGCATCGCTAGCTTTGTAAGGGATCCCCTTGGATCTTGAATAATGCGAGCCATCGCAACCCAATGGTAAGCATCCTTCTCCCCAATCGATGTGAACACCGATTCGTATCACGCAACTGATCTAAACAAAAAAAGAAAAAAAAAAAGAGTTCCTGGCAGTTAGCAGATCTAAAAAATAAATGCATGGAAGCTAGTTTGGATCAGTAAAAAGAAAGTTCGAGTCTGGAAAAAAAAAGTAAAAAACCCTGGAACTTATACTTAGGCTCTAAAACAAACGCCTGGAAGTTGCCTCGGATCTAAAAAAAAAAAAAAAGTAGGCTAAAGCCTGAAAATTGCTTCGGATCTTAAAAAGAAAAAGAGGCTGGAAAATTACTTCGGATCTTAAAAAAAAAACGCATGGAACATAGTTGGGATCTGCAGAGGTTTCTAAGAGGGGAAAAGTGCTTGAATTGAAGTTAAAAAAAAAATTGGAGGTTTTGAACAGCCATGCATTGCACAATAATTATGATAGAGAAAGGCCGGACATATCCTTGAGAGTATCGCTCTGTAATGTTTTTTTTTTCCAGCCACAGAGAATAATCTTTCAACAGCTGATGCACCATTCTTCCATTTCATACTTCAGTAGCTGTACAAAACCTACTGAAACTTCCAAATATACTAAAATTACAACCCAAACCCGCAGCATTAAAAATAAAGAATAACTCGCAAGGTACAGGAAAAAAACTAAGCAAGTAGTCTGTATTTAAGATGTAACCGGCTGTTTACATGATAGCAATACGCCACATGAAGCAACACTTCGTGGTGCGCCTTGCAGTTAAGTACTCTGTCTGTGCACCTGCTCATTAGCAGCGCCCAAACGCGCCTACTGAGCATGCGCCAACAGAAATGCAAAAATGGCTCCTACTGGCTAAACCAGGCGGATCCGGTTCTACAGGCTGCAAATGGTGGGGCCATTATTCTCTGTGGTGATTTCAACTTCCCTGGTATCGTATGGGAGGATCGCTATAAATACGAGGGGCTGAGAGCAGATCTGGAGACAGTAGAGGAGAGGCAACCGATAAGGTCGTCTCTCTGAGCACTACGCTAGGGCCGACCAGACTTCTAAACTTGAGTCAGTGCCTAATATGTGAACTCTGGCTACAGAAACCCTAGCTGTACTGAGAATACAAGATTCACTAAAGCCAGTCTTTTAGGCTAACTGTTTGCTTTGTTTGCTATTCTCCTTGTGATTTATTCTGTTTGTTGCTTACATTATTTCTAGTGTGAATGTTGCTTTCCTTCATTGTATGTATGTATTTGATCTGTAGGTCACCACTGAGAAAGACTGAACAACTACTAAGCTCGGCTGGAGCCTGCAGCCAGTATCCGCCCCGGTAGCTCATTGGTTAGAGCGCCCGGCCTAGTAAGCGGGAAGTCCTGGGTTCGAGTCCCAGTTGTGGCAGTTGTCTTTTCTTTCGTTCTAAGATTAGTGTATCTTGTATTCTCGCAACCAGTGGCGCAGCCAGAAATTTTGTGTAGAGGGGGCAAAAAAAAAAAAAGATGTGTCCGAAAGTTAATGCATTTAATAATAATATAACGGTTTTCCCCCATTTAGGAGGGAAGGATCCAGAAGGTTTGCGGGGTCATCCTCTAACACTGGTCCCACTAAAGTACAATATGCGGCATCACAGATATATCTTTTCAGAAAACTCGAGAGGTCAGTACTATTCAACTCCCGCCGAAAGACACTCAGAGATGGAGCAGAGACTGCAGCCTCGGAGAGGGAATTCCAAGGAGCTACTACCCGACTTGCAAACAAAATTTCACGACAGTCCAAGTTGCACTTGGGAACCATCAGTTTCATAGAGTGGCCCCTAGTAATATCCGTAGTGCATAAGTCAAAAAAAGGCAATTCCACAGGCAACTTCAAGCGCCTCAACTCAAGTGGTTCGAGGCCAAGTAACCTCAGACGCTGGCCAGGAGAACTGTTGCGCAGACTCATTTTTAACAATGTCAGTAATTTTTAATGCTTTCAAGAAGCTGAATTTGGGAAATTTTTTTTTAATGGCAGCAAATTCTGTAGTTCTTCGTTCCGCTTCAATGAAAATAAGTTTTCACACTTGGGGAGGGGGAGGAGGTGGAGGAGAGGAAACACTGGCTTGGAGAACGAATTTGAGTTGTTGAGAACATTGTAATATAAACCAACGTTATCTTTGTTAACGCGAAAATGAGGGGCCTTCTGATTTCAGTAGAAACTAAAATTCTCAGCGCTTGCAATTACTCAGTTTTACTGTTAATTCCGGATCTTGGGAGGGCGAAGGGCCCCACTCCCCCCCCCCCCCCCCCGGGTGCGTCACTACCCAAGGTCCGTCTGCGAAAAGGACATTTCCTTCGCCGCATCTCTGAATTATACACCTAACTTTAAAACTTTAAAGTACTTGTGAAAGAAGAGGAATATGTCCCCATCTGGAGCAGGAGATTAAGAACCGCGAACAGAAAAACTCGCGTGTTTTCAGCCGGTGGAGACGAAGTTTACGGATTAAGACAGTCTTAGACAAATTCTTCGTTACCATATAATTGACTACAAAACTCCACAGACATAAATTATTTAAAATAACATTAAAAAAAAAAATAAGTCAATTGGTTAGGTAGACGTCCATCAGGGGTAAAGGAAACAATTTTTCTCTTTATGGTGATTAAAGCACGATTCGCTCGACGCAGCGTGGGTCTTTGAATGACTGTGCTATCGTTTTGTGAACGCAAGTGTTAATCTAGACACACGCTAGTGTGTCGCGCCAAGTTAGGCAACAATCATCACACTAAACATCACATCAATTCGAGTGTCGAGGTTATAAACCATCGTAGCACGGCGCCATAGCGTTAGTGTCTTATATCTTGAAGCATAGTTGGGCACATTTCAGGTACTTGGGGAAAAATAACGCGGTACAAAAGCTTAAATTGTGTTGAAATCAAGAGCAATGACCCACCTGGCAAAAATTAACTCGTGTAGGAATGCCAGCTAAGCATCTTCCAATGCAAAATCCGACCCTCAATAACATTGAAAATGTGTAATTCTAACATTAAACAACTTAAACGCACCCAATAATACTTTAGACTACACAAAGTAGCAATGTTCTAGTTTTCATTTAACCTTCGAAATATTAAGCGGTGCGATTAACTTGGCGAATGTTTTGGTGTGTTGATATCACTCCCTTGATGGGCCGAACCATTTGGAACTTGGCGGCCCCTTTTACCAGTTTTGGTTTTTGATATGATAACCGTAACAAGAGGAATAAGTCCAGTATCCTCACTTATTTATGGGAAATTAACAATGCAAACAAAAAGTTTGAAAAAAAAGTTTGTAAAAAAAGTTTGAACTAGATTCTTGATACACAGACTCTGAAAAGAAAAAAAAAACTAACATTCGTGAAGTGCTAGGCGATATCAAGAGGAAAAAAATGGACGTAACATGAAATTATGGGAACAGACATTTAACTCACATGTGGTTATGATAATACGAAGTCGGTAACGGATATATCACAAGAAACCGTTTAGCGTTCTTGTGCTGGGAATGACTTTCATCCTCTCCCTTCCCTTGGTTCTTCTGACCCCCCCCCCCCCACTCCTCCCTCTTCCGCCCACCTTCCCCTCGCGGGAGGGTGCTGAAACGCTCTTTACTTTTTCCGCTACGTCATGTTGTAGAAAAAAAAAACTCGCTCATTTCATGCTAAATCAAACTCACAAATTAGCTGTCATTTTTTTTGTGCCTTTCCACCAGGCTCGTTGACGACTTCACAGTTGACAACAAATTAGCTGAGCAGCACTTTTCCGCTGCACGAGCACGTGATTGAGGGGGTGGGTGTTTGGGTTGTCGGGAGGGGGAGGGGGTCAACTTGGGGAAAGGTGTACGTCAACCATCCCGTGGGAGTCAAACTGACGTGAAACTCTTGCTTGTTTCAACTTTTGGAAACTGAAACTTTTCCTTCACTGGGGAATTACCGACTTTTAAAGCGGTTCCTTTCTGTAGCCTTGGTTCCGTTCGTTAACTGCCTTGTTTTCATCGAGGCCCTGCCCTCCCCCCCCCCCCCCCCCCCCCCCCCCAACCAACCGGCGGTTTAATTACACCAGTCATCGCCATGTTGTGTTGCGATGCCTCAAGTTTTTCGTTAACTCGGGCTGACGTCCCGTGATGTTTACCCTGTCTGTACCGCAACGAAACAACGGTGCAGTCGATTTGATTGGCAAATGCTCTAATTGTTATTGTCAAGTGGCAACCAATTAGATGACGAACGGTGCATTGATAGGCTGATTAAAATGGCGATGCACCGACTCATCATGAAAGCTTTCACGTTGTGCGTTCTCATTGTCTTCGACCCAAGGGGACATTGTCTCCGTCAATCTGTGAGAACTCTAAATATGTTGTCCAAAGTAACCGTTGTGAAAATTGTCCAGTCGGCTCCTGGGTAGGGGGTGGCTCGATAAAAAAATTTTTATCCTGGTAAAACCTTTTAAATTATAACGATAATCGATAATATCTCGATAAAACAAATTTTGAGGCTGGAATAACCATTACAAAAAAAAATATTAATTAAAAAAAAACCTTGGTTGACGCCTACAGTGCAACCTTCACGAATGTGAATTGCGTGGCACTCGTCTTTTGGCCAGCAAACATAAAAATGCACGTGTCATTGTCCGTGACTTCCTCAACCATGTTGAAAGAATTCAGCAGTTGTGCCACTACTTAATGCTTAAATATTGTCTGGATTAAACTAACTCTCCAATCAGTTAAAGTGGCTGGCAACAGTATATGCACATTTGGTTGGAGAGACCTTGTAATTCCGCACGCACCGCTGCAAACCGCTTGTTTCTAGCTATTGCGGTTTCCGAGATATGGCAATTTAAGCATCGGGGTTGTGACGTTAATTCGATATACCAGGGAAAAAAAGATACGATAATCGACGAAAATTTTTTTTCGCGATATTATTGAATTTATCGAATATCGTGCCACACCTACTCCTGGGATGAATTGTTTCCGGCCCCACGCCGTGGTTTAGGCGGTAGTGGTTCAGACCTGGTGTAATGTTACTTTGGGTTAGGTTTTAAATCAGGTCAGTTGCATCGTAAGATCGAGTTTCACCCGTTTTTACAATGCATGGGGACTTAACGCAGTCCAACTAAAGTATTTCCCTCATTCACACAAAAAATATGGATGTTTCGTCCAGTCGCGTCTAACCCAGCTTTAGTGTCGTATTGCCCAATAAGCACATCGGGCAGGTGCTATTTCCCGAGCTCGTCATGCCGTCTTGTTGTGCGGAGTTCCTTTCTTTTCTCCGTAAGGGGATCGTCGTCCGTCGCTCGCCCGCCGCATGGATACGGAGTCTATAAATGAAAGGGGTGAAACCAGCCGGAAGTCGTATAGGGCAGTGACACGACGTATGTTTATTGTGTATAACTCTATGGTGGAGCCAGTTACTGGGTTAGCTGCAAGGTGCACTGGTGGGGGAAAAGCAGAGCGTCTTACTGAAGCCAATGCTATTAGACTGGATTTCTTAGGCTTAAAACGCGCGATTTTTGTCGATTTGTTGGCAGTTGCTGACATTTAAGCAAGTGGAATCTTTATTTTCCAATTACAACCTAAGCAGCATAAGGAATTGGAGAAAACAACGGTTTTTTAAGCCTACGAAATCCACTCTCAAAGCACTGCCTTGACTAGAAGTGCCGTTGTTTAACCCACCGTTTCAATCTAGTGCCCCTTGCTGGTATCTCTCTTGTAGCCATATGACGTCACTTGACGCTGCTCTATAGTAGAACAATCCGTACCTGTATTGAGCGTTAATAAATTATATGCTTATGCGTTATGATTATCACTGGAACTCATGCTGAACAGCTTTATCGATAATTTGTCTCAAGTTCGAATTCATTATTCTATGAGAGCGATCTGAGAACCGTTTTATAGCATCGAGTTAAAAGCCCCGGCCATTACCGGAAGTTAGACTGGGATAGCAAAGACTAAAAAGCTTATTAGATCGTTCTGGGCAACGTAGTGGTACAAATAATGACTTCCAACTTGAGACAAGTTAACAGTATAGACGTTCAGCGCGAGTTCCAGTGACTATAATAGTGATTATAAAAAAAAATTATAAAAAAATTGTTCTACGATATGACTTTTCTGGCTGGTTTTGCTCCTTTCATTTTATATACAGCTTGTATCCATGGGGCGTAAGTGACGGACAACGAGCCCCTGTGGTCTAACTTTTCCTGTAGTGACGATGTTATGATGTTCGTTCAGGCACTGATGCACCTTTTAAAGGGCAATTACATCCATTTTGACATGCATGTTTGATTTTTGAATCACTTACGCAATAACTAAACACAAGAATTGCGCTAAGAATACGTTACGTACGTCCGATATAACAATTTAATTACTGCATCACCAAAACACGACACGGAGGTCGCCATTGTTTTGCTGGTACGCGCAGAAATTAACGCCGACAGAAGGATCTCTTCGATTTCGGCACGCAGCCGATTGAGATAGCTGTATCGTCTGTGAGGAGCTCAAGCGTCTGACGGCCTTAGCTGGTCACTACACTGCCGGCCAGCCAAGGCCGTCAGACGCTTGAGCTCCTCACAGTCAATACAGCTATCTCAATGGGTTCCAACTCTTAAAACTGTCTGTGATCCTAAGGGATTGATGCTTTCATTTCGTATTGTCATCACTCTTAGTCCTACCTTTCCTGTACTCTGGCCTCTCAAACGGATGGCTGAATTGGATTTCTGATTTTTTATTTGGCATCAATTTAGTTTATTTTTGTTCCTTTTTTAGGCTCATATTTACTCATAAACCTTTTAGAAGAAGTGACTGAGCAGCATAGCGATGGCCTGCGATGCCTTCAGCGACTTCACGGTCCGTGATATGTCTGAACATTGGTAGCAAAGGAGTTGTTCTCCTTTTTTCCCCCGTCACTTCTCCGAACACGTGTTTTCATTTCTTCAGTATCTAGATTAAACCAGGAGGGGTATAAAGGAGATCCTGAAGGGCCTGATGCTGAAGTGTCCATGTTAACATTGTACCCAACGTTCCTTCTCTCGTTGATGGTCACGAACCCATGCGCCAGTTGTAGAACGAGTGATTGTTAGTTTCATGGATAATTTGCGTTAAAGTTACAATGCAGATTTTATTCTGATAAAAACGCCTAAGAAATACGACTCCCCTGTGATTCGTCCAACCAAACCCGTTCTGGCATTGCAACATCATTGAAGCTACTGACGAGTGAGCTTCGTTTGTTTAAGCCAAGGCTGAGTGGGGTAGAAATTGCGCTTCTCACCTCCCTAATCCACGCCAGCTCTTCGCACAGGCCGGGAAGTTAGCAACTCTTAGCGATGCTTTGATAGAAAAAAATTCTAGCGATGTTGAATGAACTGCCCTGGAGCCGATAAGCAAAACGTGTAGCTTCTGTCCCAGACGGCCTTGTAACAAGGTATGGAATACGAAGCGAGAATTTGAACATTGTTACTCCCACGTTCTGTATGCATTTGTCAGCTCCTAATTAAGCTACTCTGATTTAGGTAGCATGCGAGTTCCACTTGTGCCTAACACATAATTGCAATAAACTGATGTTATTTATTTCTACTTTGATCGTTAGCAAATGCGGTAATTATTTGTTGAATTTCAAATAAAGGAAGAAGTCATGCAAAGAACTTGAACTATACCACGTCATCGTAGGTTAGCCACTGACAAACGAGAATAGCGGATCTTTGGCCGTCTGATTGGACTAGCCCAGTCACGTGATATTCGCGTCACGGCAAACAGTCGTGTCGCGTAGTTTATATCGGAGCTTTTCCTATTAACAGTTGTCAGTTAAAGTGGTAAGATGAGCACTGAGGGTATCCTTCCCAACTTCGTAGTTGTGACAGTGACACTGTATCTTGCAGAGTTAACAGCAATTACGTTGAAACCTCCTTCCCCAACCCACGAAATAATGTTTGAAACTCCATGTTTGGTAATGAAACCGTAAGAAACTCCTGCTAGTCGCTGCTGTAGTTTACTGACCAGAGTTGGTTTCACGCACAACAATACTGTCTGATTACGCTGTCACTCTTGACAGTACACATCTTTGTGTACCAACTGAGCGAGCACACGATTTGTGTACTAGTAATGCACGTTTTTTAAAAAAAGAATGTGTACTGCTGCTACACAAACTGTGCATTGCTAGTACACAACTCGTGTGTTGGTTCGGCTGGTGCCCAGAGATGTGTACTGTCAGAATTAAGCGCCTTCAAAGAGTACCTTTGTTTTGGAAAAGTTTGTAATTTTTTTTGACATCAAATTAATTTGTTTTTCATCTGTTAGAACAGGTCACATACATATTTACTGTTAATGCTATTAGGAAAAGAATCACTTAGCTGCATAGCGGTGAACACTTTGTCATCATTCTAGAACTTGAATGTTACACTCACTGTTTTGGAGGATGGTTGATTTAATACAAGAAAATGAAAATTAGTTTGCTATTTTAAGGAGAACTCTAACTTTTGTGTTGCAAAAAAAAAAAATTATATGGGTAATGATTAATTGAACCATGTACTAAAATATTGGATATCAAATCCACTGTGGTAGTTTAGAAGAAGCCAAAAGTATATTGGCAATATCTACTCATTCATGGACACATCAAACCCTTTTGATTGCCACTTCTTCAGCAAAGATGGCGGCTGACCACTTCAAAGTCGTCATCGGTTTTAACATAAAGTCTTACGATCAAATCAGCCAGTTGTCTGCCATTCTTTGCAGTGGGTTAACAATTTTAACAATTTTTGATCGGCCTGAGTATTAGTTTTTGCTACTATACGACTTAAAACTAGTTAGTCATTTTGGGTATTACAAACGTGGACAATGGACATGTAGGTACCTCACGCTGTCGCTTTACCCATAATGACTACCGATGCATAACGTTGTTGGCGTTTTGGTTATCCCCCACTAAAACCTGTGTGTGTTCGCTTTGCAGTTACGATATCACGGTGTGTATCCAGCAGCTTGTATTTGTCTAACATTCAACCAGATAGTTTGCATTCGCAACTTTAGTGTTTATCCTCACAAGCTTCTGCTTCAGTCAATTGTGGTGTCTTCTGTCCAGCTGGGAATGTAAATTCATTGTTTCTTGCGAAGTAACGATGGAAGACTTTTAGATGTAAAAAGTTTGGTAAGCAGGTAACATAGTTACAGCAAAGATGAAAAAAAAAAAGTCAGAATTTATGGGTTGGTTGGGAGGAAATTTTTTTATGTCTGGGAAAGAGACATGTTACCACCTAGGTTTTAGGTATGAACTGGGACCACGTCACGCGTTTGATTTAGTTTTTCTATTATTTATTCTCTTCAATTTTAACAAAGCTAGCTGACGTTCGCTTCTTTACACCTATCCAGTTTAAAAA
>JAHWFP010208602.1:4256-19896 GCA_023313725.1 Lithobius niger | reverse complement strand
ACCTACGTTTTAAGCTATAGAACTTGAAAATCGGTTCAGTGGTTCGGTCTCCAGGTGAGGGCAAAGAGTCCCAACAACAACAACAACAACAACAACAACAACAACAACAACAACAACAACAACAACAACAACAAGAAATGGCCATGCTGTGGACGCCGAACGGTTTGATTGTTGTCATTAAAATTTGTAATGTGGTGAAATAGTTACGACACGACCCCAAACACCGAATTTCGTTGGTCTATGTCAATTCTGGGCGAGACTATAGGAGTTCAAAGTTTGACGTTTAACATGGAAGTTCATGCTGAGGCTTACATAAGGACCGCTACCGCGGTCCTTGATATATTTTAAGCATTACTGTGCATAATGGAAGATAGGATCGAACCTGTGAAAAGGGGACCTTTGGCAAACTCCCCACCTGCACTGCCGGCCAGGGTGACGTGAGAGGCTACCATGCACCCTCAGTGGCTATGGAAACTATTCTGGCCAGTTCTGGAAAATATTTCGGTCCCTACGATGATCGGAGGTTTCCGGTTCAAATCCCCGGGTTGGCTTCTCTCTTTACCACATATTTTTTTTTCTCAAAAAAATCTGGTAATGTTCAAAATTGGGGCGGTTCAGCCTCACGACCATTAAATTTCTTCGGCTGACTTAAGGCTCAAAGAAATTTATTTAAAATAAAAAAAAAAGATCATTTTAAAGCTGATTTCCTTCCGAGCGTTTTCTGATTTTGCTGATCTAGATCTTGTGTTTCAGCAACTGGAAGGTTGGAGTCGGGCGGGGAGGGGGGTAGGGAACGAAAAAATGAAAATAAGGGCAAGACAACACATTGGTTATATTTGCCCACGCTTTGACAAATTTAGCTTTATTTTATACCAAACAATACAATGCAAAGCTGAATAGCTACAGATAAGCGAGCAGTAGAAAAACCTAGGGGGTGGGGGGGGGGGGGGGTGCCCCCCCCCCCCCAAAGAAAAAAACGCTTTAAAGTACATTCCCCCGAGTTGGCTTTCCTGTATGGTTCAGTTTTGCTACATTACGTCAGGCACGTGTAACTGTTGCAAAGGTATTAACTTTCCTATTTTTTTCCTCGTGATAAACGGTTTTGCTACATAATCTATATAAATGCAGTAAAAACTATTTCACGCAGGATGCTCGAATATAATGAGAAGGTATGTCGTTTTAAGTTCAGAAATCGTGAAATTTCCTAGTTAACCATTATCGTATCAAAAACCAAAACTGGTAAAAGGGGCCGCCAAGTTCCGAATGGTTCGTCCCTTCAAAGGAGTGATATCAACACACCAAAACATTCGCCAAGTTAATCGCACCGCTTAATAGTTCGAAGGTTAAATGAAAACTAGAATACCATTGCTACTTTCGGTAGCAATGTTCAAGTTTTAATTTAACGTCCAAAGTATTATTCGGTGCGATTAAGTTGGCGAATGTTTTGGTGTGTTGATATCACTCCTTTGAAGGGTCGAACCATTCGGAATTTGGCGGCCTCTTTTATCAGATTTGGTTTTTGATATGATCTCAGTCCTTTTTTTTTTAATTGTGTATTAAACTCGACTCCATAGTGTAGTAAAGTGGCACGTCAACAAGAAATTGGTTTTCAACACTTTTCTACTACCTTTTGCCTGGAGGCCGAACCATTCTCAACTTAGTCACCTCTTTATAGGTTTTTGGTTTGGTTTCAATTTTGTTGTAATTTGTTTTTTCGTTAGTTTTGGTGTGTTGATATCACTCATTTGAAGGGCCGAAACACTCTCAACTTGATGGCCTCTTCACCAGTTTTTGGCTTTGTTTATTTTACTATGATTTTACAGTTGGTTTATTTTTCGTGAATTGGACGTGAATACAATTTCTTTGGCAATGTTGTTTAAATTTATCCTGCTACACTAGTGTGTGTCTAGGCACGCACGTCAGTTGTGGGCCAGGTTACGGACGCATACAGTTTTCGGTCCTGGATGGTCGCTCGGTAAAGCTCTTGGGTTGGTTGCTCGTGGGAAAGGGTTTCGGGACGCGGTAAGGGATGTAGTTGTTTTTCGTGACCGAACTGGTCGTTTTGGCGGCGGGGGAGGGTATAGCTTGTTCCACATTATGTTTTCAGAAAACTGACTGGATGACGACTTGTTTCCTTGCACTAAGAGTGCAAAAACATGTCGATATCACACTTGTAGACTCAATAAAGTTACTATCAGAGTTTACGAATGGGATGTTTACGGATTTTTTTGCACTCGTAGTGGAAGAAAATGTGGCGTCACACAGTCAGTTTTCTGAAAACATAATGTAGAACAAAGTATAGTGTTGCTTGTTGCACCGTGTGACGGGAGACGGTTGCTGGCGTGTGGTGGGGATGTGAGTGAGTGGCGGTGTATGTCTCTGGATGTTGGTGTGTGTGTGTGTGTGTGTGTGTGTGCGTTAGTGGCAGAGAGGGCAGCATTGTTGTTAGGAGTTACGTTAATTTGTAAGGTAGAGTAGAGTGTGAGGGGTCATGCCCGTGTAAGCTCTTGTATAAATAAATCAAATCAAATCAGTATACACGTTGTCATTGTCCGAACTTTGGCCGTCCAATGAGAGACGATGCCGACAATACTAACAATGGTTATAACAATATTTTCGTACTTACGCGCCATCCCACGCCATCCCCGTTACACCCCTAGGCTCCAAACCATAAAAGGTACGCAGTTCGTATCGTACTGTAGCCATTCGTTCAATTTTATGGCTGGAAGCCTTCCCGTTATCTCGGTATCGATGAATAATCACCCTATGGAAATTAACATAGGGATGAGCGGACTAAATTAGCTAGCTAGCTAGCTAGTAGCTATAGTTACACATTTACAACGTTATTGAGGGTCAGATTTTTGCATTGATAGCAGCTTAGCTGGCTTTCCTGCACGAGTTAATTTTTGTCAGGTAGATCATTGCTCTTGATTTCAACACAATTTAAGTGTTTGTACCGCATTATTATTTTTATCCAAGTACCTAAAATGTGCTCAACTCTGCTTGAGGATATTAGGCCCTGACGCTATGGCGTCGCGCTGCAATGGTTTACAACCTCGACAATTGAATTGATGTGATGTTTGTTGTGATGATTGTTGCCTAACTTGGCGCGACACACTAGCGTGTGTCTCTATATTATAAGGCAAAGTCTCATAGCAGAAATGCGGCAACTGGAACCCCTACAATGAAAACTGGCGAGTTTGTCAATTCTTTGGCTAGAAGTTGAAACTGGTACGTTGTTGCCTTGAAAGAAGTTGAAATTGGCACATTGTTGCATCGACTAACAATTTACTCTGCGCGGTCATCACAGAGGCATGTCTTAAATGACGTCATGCACGAAGGACAGTCATTTTTCACACGGTACGGATTGCTCAAGCCAAAGCGATACTCTGCAAGTGGAGAGTAGGCCCTGTACGGATCACACGGTACGGATCACTCAAGCCAAACCGATAACTGGAAGTTGGGGGGGGGGGGGGGGGGCTTAACGGGGGAATGCCCAAGTGTATTTCGTGGACGGTATTTGGTGAAACGGGATTTGTCGAAACGGGATTTGCCGAAATGGGATTGGTCCCTAAGGCAAAAGCTGTTAATCTGCTTTCGATTTGGCGAAACGAGACGTAACCGAAGGGAGAGAGAGGGTGGGAGAAAAGGGAGTGGGAATATGGGAGGGAGAGGATTGGAGGAAAGTGAGCCAAGCCAAGCCAAACGATACGCTGAGAGTGGGGAGGAGGCCCTGTACGACTATTGCCCGTGTAGGGGGCATTGCTTCTTTGCCAGTAAGCATATTATTGGGTACTCATTAACTGTACAACAACATCCCAAACAACAACCAAGCTCAGTCAACGCTCAGGCAACAGTGATAAATGACGTCACGCACGAGGGACAGGCATTTTTCACACGTTATGGGATACCGAACGTGTGTGTGTGCGTGCGTGCGTGTGCCCATGTGTGGAGAATGGTTACTCGTTTGGCAGAATCCCGCTTCGCAAAATCAACCTATTCTTGAAAAGTTTAATATTCCAGAAGTTAAAGAGGCATGCCTAATTGGAAGTAATTTTTGATTAGTGGCACTTTCTCATGTTATGTGTTTAGCCGCAGCGAGCGGAGCGAGGTACGTAATTTGAAACAAATTATTCTGCAAAACGGGCGTTTGTCTATAAAACTCTGACCATTATAATGTCTAAATGTTTGTGTTGAAATGTTTTATAGGTTTCGTGTGCCTAAAATTTCTTGAACGGTATTTGGCGAAACGGGATTTGCCGAAATGGGATTGGCCCCTAAGGCAAAAGCTGTTAATCTCCTTTAGATTTGGCGAAACGACACGTAACCGACCAAAAACTGGGAAACAATCACGGGCCAAAACAAACCACTGCCGAAACAAAACCCAGGCGAAGCCGGGTACGATGCTAGTACTACTTTATGAAAACGATACGTCTAGCATAGAGCAAGCAACAAGCCGTCCTTTCTCCAGCTACGTTAAGCTTCTTTCCCCCACTTCCCTTTCCTTCATTTAATGGGTCAGTCCAATGAATCGCGCTCAATACTAAGCGAGCCGCGTCTTCGGTTAGGGAATCTCGAAAGCTAATCGAAAATTACGTCATGCATAAAGCCCAGGTTTTTTTTTTTTCCGTGTTACGCTGGTTTCATTTCGTCCTCGAAAACGAAAGTACGTTGCGATGGTTGCTCGCGTTTCTGGAAAACGAAACTAGCACGAAAACGGATCCCGGCATCTCTTTTCTTAAAAACAAAGGTTGGGCGGAGGGATGGGGGTGGGGGGATTACACCAGTGTGTTGGGCAGTGCGTGTTTTACTCTGCTATGTATTTGAAGCAAACACCCGTCGTATCATTCGGACAAGGCATTTTCATTTCTCTCCGAAGTCCTGTGTCATAAGTTATGTTGCTTAACATAACATGTGCCTTGATTAAGTATTCACTATTACACTTCTACTTTTCTTTTGATTACAACATGCGGGCAAATGACTAATTTGATTGAGTAATTTTAGTTTAGGTGCAATTGAGACGCTGTCATGCAAAACCAGCCAACCCCATTTGATGTTATTTTGAAATAAAAGCAAAAAAACAAGGTAGTAGATGCATACGGGTTGTAGTTTTAAAATCCTCGATTAAAAATTAAGGCGCAGTATTGATAATTAGCAGTTTTTTTTGTAAAATACTACATGAATTTGGCTGGTTTTGCTTGAGAAGCCGCGGTGGATTTGGCAGGTTTTGCACAAAACGCAACATTTCCCGTGCATTTTTAACGGTGGTATGGATGGAACAATTTTTTGGGGATTGTAGCAAATTTAAAACTGTCAGAAGATGGTGCCACTTTAAAAAGCAGTAAAAGTGGAATTGGCTGATTTTACTTGACAGCTCGTTATATCAATTATTGTTGATACACTGTTGTTGATACTCTATTGTTGATCACACCGTGTTTCGTTGCTTGCCTTTATATTTTGTTTATCCTGGTAGCCTATGCATTTTAAATGTTTGAAAAATACCTCTACAGAGAAAGTGTCAAAAACAAAGGAATCTGCTGCCTTTTGTTGTTGATTCCAGACGGAACTGAATTATAGTCTGAGTATGTAGAAGTTACTAGATTGTACGACGATTTTACTCAGAAACTTTACATGTTACTTTTCAAAAAGGGTATGTAATTGTGGAAAATTAAAGACTATTTCCATTTGCATTGCACTCAGGCTATTTTACTCGTTTTGTCTAAAGCGAGTTAGTTTAGTGGATGGTGATAAACATTTATGGCAGTCATTTCCGCATCCCTAGATAACTTGCAAACAAATTACTGAAATGGACTTAATATTTTCTTTACCTCATTGATCTTGGATTGCATCTCCACCAGCTTGATCTCCCAAGAGGCTTTTTCCGTCATGTACTCAGTTCTTAGTTGTGAGCAAGTACGATCCGAAGCATCCATGAGATCCTGTTGCTGCTCCAAAGCTTTACGAACGCTCACTAGCTTCTGCTTCAGTTCCTCCACCTGCAAGAAATTGGGAGATGTTATGGCTAAAAGTTAAGTTAATAAAATATACAGATGCTGTTATACATTTATTAAGTAAATTGTCGCTTAACAGATGATATTACATATTTATTAAGAAAATTATGGCTTTCAGTAGAAACACAATTTTATTAAAATAACCAAGGGTGACAAAAGGGACCTTTATACTAGAAGTAGGCCTATACCAAACCAGAGATTGTATTCACATTCATAAATACCGTATTGTGTAAAATAAGTTGTCGGATAGTTTCTAGGGACCAGCTTTTACGAGTTACATTTTCCATGGGAATATATATCTATCCAGGAGCACACGAAGACAAGGGCTGAAGGGATCCTGATGCTACGTACGCGAGTGTTACGGGGATTACTGGGATTCGCCTTGTCTTTTAACTTGCGCCCAATAAACAAAACTGAAATTTATCTCTGACTACAACTAGGTGTAATATGGGATGAATCTTAGGTGCACACACCAACCCAATTGCTGACTGAGCAATCATTCCACGAAATGGAGAAGTTTTTAAAATTTTGCTCGAGTTTGGTTAATTTCACAGTCCAATGGTTCGCCAAGTAGGCTAAGGGCGCATTTACGCAGCGACTCGCCTTTGCATTCTCGCAGCTAGAACTCAATCGCGATGGCAGAGGTGACATTGCCATGGTAACAACGCTAAATGGATTAGCTAAATCGACATCGTTTGAGGAAATACTTGCAGTCTTATAATCAGTGCCAATAATATAAAGAATTCCGTATAACGAAATAATTTTCCCAAACCCTTCCGAACTCACGCTATTTGCTGATTACGTTGCGAGGCGGCAGACATAAAACCGCCGCCATGTTGGTATTTGAGGTGATTTGTAACTTCTAGCTACGAAAATGCAAAAGCGAGTGGTTGCGTAAACATGCCCTAATGCTGTTCAATACTCCTCATTGTGTTTCGAATTCATTTTGTATTCATATTCTCCCACTATATTGTAGGCTAAGCTGATAGGGCGTTTAAATAGTTTTTTGGGGGTTGGAAAAAAGCATCAGAACTTCGTGTTTTGGGGTTGTTTACTAAACAAAGAGGAAACACCTTCACGTCTTAAATAAGTTTAAATGTTACGCCCACCCATTTCACGATTTTAGAATTTTTTTTACCTTCCTCTAATGCTCCGGCAGCATCAAAACTGAGATACTAACTGTATAGCCATTAAATTTCTGTAGACAGTACTACAAACTATGTGCTTCTGGTTAGTACGTTTGCCGAGATGCTGTCATTTGAGTGCTAAGCTTCGTTTTAAGCTGCAGTCTTGGCTCAATACTGACTTTGGAGATGCTACGCTGGTAAGCGAACAGCAATGATACCTGCAACGTTACACCCAGGATATGATGTTAGGAATAGGTTAGATAAAAATCTAACATTATTATTTTTTTAAATTTGAATTACCTGTACTGGACCATGCCAGATGTGTGGTCAGTGATATGCATGAATTGTGCAGGTGACTGCAAACGACGAAAAAAAAAAACCATAAAAATTCGATTTTTCTGTCTAACCTATTCCGAAAACACTACACACCCCAATTGAAGAAGAAATCCAGGAGGCTGGAAAAGTAACTCTGATCCCTAATCACCAAAGCAGCACTTTTTTAAAGAACGCTAAGGAGCCAAGGAGTTTGCTTTAACCAAGGCACCAAATTTGTGGACTGCCAACGATGACAAGTGAGCCACTTACCTCTTGACTTCCTCCGCTGTTTCTTCGTCGCAGTGTGTCACTCTTGAGATCAGTGATGGTCCTTTGAGCGCCGTCCAACATTTCCTTGAAGGTGTCCCTCTCGCGACGGAATTTTCCAATCTGGATATGGAGCATTTGTATTTCATCCTGCATCTGTGCCATCTTAACATCGTTCATCATTTTGGTAGCCGTTAACTCTGATCTATGGACCTTTTCCTCCTATTTTTAGGATATTAAAAATTGAAAAATTAAAGAAATTTAGAAAGAATAAGATTGTTATTCTGGAAGAAGTGAAATAATTTGTTAAGTTTAAAAAAAAAAAGGAAATGGTGGAATTAAATGATTTCAACTGCTGTAGTTATCTTAGAATGGACAAAAAGATTTTTTTTTCAAGAAATTCCCAGGAAGTTTATAATTATGCCACAACCGAGGTGAGCTAGACTGTAGTTGCAGAGCCTTTCTCGTCCCAAATGCACCGGGATGGGAGGAGGTATTCGGTTATTGCAGTTTCTATACGATGTTAAACAAAGAAAATAAACAAATTTGTGCAATGCCTCTCGAGTACTATATCTTTCGTATTACATTTTGCTAAAATTTATGGCATTAATTCATTAAGAGGAAGAACGAGGAAGACTTGGAAGACATAGAAGTATTTCCCTTCTTCTCCAACACACAAGCATGCATTATGTAGAAGGGAAGTTGTAATTTCCTCCATCTGACAAAGTTGCTATTTTTTCATTTTCACTGAGGCGTAAAAATATCTGGCTCGTGGTTAGACGTCAAGGCAGGCAGAGCAGGAAACGACGTGAGTCAGTGGGTAACCAATAATCATAATAAGCAACACAAGTCATGAGTCATCAGGGTAAAATTAACCAAGTTATTAAGTTAGAGGAGGAAGTTTGCCTTTTCTAGACAACAAATGCTGTACAATAATCAAAGTTTGGCAGTGGTTTTCAAGGTACGGTAACCCCAAACGCTGATTCCCTAGTTTAGTGGAACTGAATTTTTGCTCAACCCCTGTGTATCCGATTTTTTAATTGACCGCCACATGAGAAGCTAAAATTTGGCCCTTCTTTCATTACTGGTTTACTTAGTTTCAAAGCACCTAAAGCATAGCCTACCTTTGTTTCAGCTCTAGTTTTCAAAGGAAAGCTTCCAAACTTATTTTAAATGTCAATGGGTTTGAAAGAAAAGGAAATACTGATACCGAAAAATTGCCTATTAACAGCGCTAGTAAAGCTATGGCCCAACCCACTCCCCCACTAAAATATTTTTAGGTCAGAAATCGTGAAATTGCCTAGTTACAGCACCCCCCACCCCCTTATGCAATGGGGGGGGGGTGCTATAACGACGTTAATTCACGATTTCTGACCTTAAAGCATTTTAGATCGTAATTTTTCTGCTAGAAATTGACTTTAACAATTCAAGGAAGTCAATGTTTTAGCGCCTTAAATTGTGTTTTTTCTGCACCAAAGTTAACTAAAAGCTTTCGTACGTAGAGCAAACTAAATAAACTAGTAAACTAATAAATCTACAACTCCTGAACAAATGAGAATAAAGATATTGCGTGAATGTAAGACCGAACCCAGATTACATACATGAATGATCGCATAAATGCCGAATTTTTCGCGATGGAGTTAGGCCTAAACGCCCTGGACAGAAATAAGATTCGAAAAATTAATTCTCTCCCCCCCCCACCTTTTATCGAATTAATTATAACAGCCCATGGGCAATTAATAGGCTATTTATGGTAGCAAACGAATTATCAATTCTTTTGTGCAAGTAATTAGAGTCGCTGCAACAAACTATTTGAAAACTGTGGTTCTATATAATATTATTTCACAACAGTTTTAACTGCAAAACTAGTAACCTTAAAATGCAACAGTATAGTGTATATACCTTCTCTCCTTCTACACCGTTGATTGGGCATGAAATTTCCACGCAAACGTCTGACCATACCGTCACATTTATCATGGGACGGGCCTATCTGCTTGGCATGTCATTAACTGACAACTCATATAAAATGTCCTCAAGATTTTCAATTTCAGCTCAAAAGTGGGAAAAAAAAGAAAAAAATCAAATATATTTTACATCGTTGATTAATTGTAAATGTATTGTTGTGTGCTAACGAAAGTTAAAATATTAATGAGCATAGACCACTTAGTTATTCTTGCTACCTTAACTGCAGCCAAGCATAATAATTTGGTCTACTTCCCAAATGTAACCCAACATAGGTTGTTTCATAAATGGACCAACTGAGACCCGAAAAGCTTTATTTGGCAGTAAAGAATTTCAGGATTCAAGACGTCTTATATTTTGCTACATTTTTACTGATACTGTTGTGAGCGGAACATATCTTATGCTACAAATGGCATATCCAAATTGACCCTGGTAAAAAAAAAAATAGTTTTAACTGGGATTTTTCCTCACTCTGAAACACCTTGCATTTTGCATTTCTCGATATCAAACTTTACGTACCGCTCACAAATGTCCACAGAATTGGTTGGATCATAAAACATTTCAATTAAATATATACTGAAAGTAGGAAGACAGCTGAAAGTTCGCTTCTGATTGTGGAACTTTCGTTTTGCTATTGGATGTCCGTTGTGGAAATTAAGACATAAGTTTCAACGATCCCCGCAAAAACAGCATTGCCCCTGCAGTGTCACTGATTTTGTGAGCGAGAGCCACTATGCCCATAATGCATATATGCGTAACTGCCGCTTTCATAACTTGAATTCGACAGGCTGAGTTAGCTATTTTATCAGCATATTTTATAATTTTTCAGGCAATTATCTTATAATTTAAATCGGTGATCAAATTAAATGCTTTCCGTTTTATAGCATTTGATTTTAGAAGCTACCATCACAACTGAATTATAGGCAAACGATCATAATTTAGCATATGGTAGACAGGCAGAGTCCTCATTGGTACAGTTTCATTAATACAATTTGATCATTATTAAGTTTAGTTCACAACTGGCTTAGTTCACTAGGTGGACTATTCAGCTAGAATTGTTCTGAAACTAAAATGTCGCAATTTCAGGGGAAAAGATATGCTGAGTGGCACACAGGTGGCTTAGGTTTGTGTGGATTCGTGCTCTTTTTAGCTCAAACTATTGGCTTACTTCACTGCATGAACCATTCACGCAAGAATAGTACTGGAAATTGAAGTGGCCATTTTGGGGCAAAAGGATAGCTGAGTAGGCAGTACTGAGGTCTACATGGATTCGTGCGTTTCTGACAGAACTACAGGGGATTGAAACCACACAATCTTGTTGGAAATTCAAGTGCCATTTTGTTACAACAGTATAAAAAACCACTTACATTTTACTCAAGACCACAAATGGTCAGTAGCCTATAGAGCAGTGACATTTGCCGCCATATTGGCACCAAATTGGCACCAGTATGGGTTTTGGAGGGCATAACTACAAGGTGCACTACATAAAAATGGATGGAAAAACAACGGAAGAGCGGATTTCTGAGGTTTAAAATAACATTGTTTTCTCCAACAACAAACATCGCGCGTTTTAGGTCTAAGAAATCACTCTTCACAACATCGGCTTCAGTATGACGCCCTTCTGTTTCTCTCTGCAGTGCCCCTTGCAGCTAACCCATTAAGGCTCCAGCATAGAGTTATATACAATAATACTACGTCGTGTCACTGCTCTATTGCTAGCAACAGATTAGTTTTTATTTGGTTCTCTACCTGATTCAGCTTCGTCCTCAGTTCTTCGATTTCAGCCTGAAATTAAACAAAATTTAATACTAAACTTGTGCTTCTACACGTTTGTACATAGAAAAAGAACTTTGGAAAGTTGTAAACTATGGTGATTAGATTCAAATAATATTGACTGCTTAAGAAAAAAAAAACTTTCTTAATTTTCACACCAACTTGGTAACTAACTAACCTTCATCATATTATTCTTCATTTCCTGCAGTTCCTTCTGGGAAGTCGTATCGGACGAGAACCCTCTACCTGGGCCTCGAGTTCTCTCCGGCTCGATTAGTTTACTCCGGAGGTCGTCATTCTAAAAAAGTACGAATAATTGAAAAGGACACTTTCATTGCACGATATGCATGAATCATTAATACTTAAAAGAAAACACCCGCACCTGTCAAGTTGACTTATTTTTCCCCCTAGTATTAGCCTACCTATTACCACCGGTTTTGTAGTTTAGGTAAAAAGCTACACACCACCTTTATCTTCATGTCCATAGCTCACTTACACGATGACTCACAAACCCATTAATAGGGTCAGAACTGTACAATACAGTTTTCATATAATAGGCTAGACAGTGGGTCCTGTCAGCCAGGAGTTTTTATGCGAGGAGGCTAAAATTTCTAATTTATCAGTAAGCTGTAGGAAAACGTAATGCTTAAATTCTCAAATAAGGGGTAATTTGCCATTGTACTTAGTCCACATGAAACAAAGCATATGGATTAGCCATCTTGAAATATCCAATACTAAGAGTATAGAATCCCCGTTTGAAAGAAGCTAAACCCAGCAAACAGAACTTAAGGATGGGTGGCTCACTATTACTATCCGCGTTATATAAGCAGTCTTATCACCACGGAAGATGACAGAGCAATAGCCTAAACAGAGCAACACATATTTAAATCATGGTAAAAGCATAAAAGCTAACTATACTTAATAAAGTTAATAAATGCGCATGTGGGCCTATTTTCTGCATTTTATGCCACACGGCCTGAACGAGAATCAAGCTAATGGCATGTGATTGTACTTAAGGCTTAAGGGTTGGTCGATTGAATGTTTCGAAAATAGAATAAAAGATGCGGATTATGGGCCGACTCCATAAAGTAGACATTCAAAACACAAAAACACGTACGCTGTATTTTTTCCCTCACATGGAGGGTTTTCTGTGTTTTGAATGCCTACTTTATGGAGTCGCCCCGTAATCTGCATCTTTTATTAAGGCTTAACATTTAGAACTCAAAGGACATAGCTCAATGACAATAGATTTGCATATCCGTTTTCCAATTGTGCTTATAGATTTTTAGGTGCACCATTATATGTTTGTCTCTCATAGATAGTTGATTTTTTTTTCATTTCCGAATGTTTGAGTTAAATTCTGTATAGTAAAAAGAAACATCTAAGGGATAAATCATGACGCAGAGATTGCAGTCAAATCTGTTTGGAGTGAGTATACTAAAACGTATCTTTGCTTTGACGGACTTTGCTTTTTTTTCAGTTACTTTGCCGGGTAACATTTGCCTGGTGAAAGGGCGGAGCAAAATATTCGAAAATTTACCTAGCCGCTTTTAATGACTTGGGGAAAAAATCTTACTGAAGTTTTGTAAACAATGTAGTTTTGTAATGCGAAAGGTAAGGTTTTCCAAAATGTTACAAACCTGTCGCCTGAGCTTTTCTACATCTTCCTTAAGGTTTCGTTCTTCTTTGCGGTGCCTATCAATGATGCTATTCTTCTCATCCACCAAATAATTGAGTCTATCGACTTCTTTCTGCCAAGCCATAGAGTCCGACTTTGAGATCCTATTGTCCATGCTTTTGATTTTTTCCTGAAAAACGATACGAAGTGAATTAGCACAAACAAATTTAGACATCTGTAGCCTGTACCGTAGTATATTATTTTCTATACTCCTGTAAAGATAAACGACAATAGTTGGCGGTATTGCCTCTTAGGTAAATTCCATAAGAGACTGATGGATGACTGACACAAATGCCTGTTATAAAGGTACATAGATTTTTCCTACTGAAGCCACGCAACTTAAAGCCACGTGACATAAGACAAAGCCACGTTGAAAATACACAGGGCCGAGCTGAATTTACAACGTACCCGAGGTCTAGGACTATTACCCCCACAATTTAAAGGTTTCCCCTTAAGGCCTCTAGGTGCATCAATGATCAAATTTATGTGCCAGTCAAAATTATTTGTCTTATCTTAACTTATTATCATATCTGTATTATGCGAAGTATGCGAATGTATTATGCATAGCCTACCCTGTGGTTTTTTTTTTTTTCACTTTTTGACCGCTGGGTTAACAGTGGTGTTATGTTTATTACATAAAAACTGTACTACTTGAGCTTCATAATCTTTAAAAAAAATCAGCATATAAAAACAACAGAAACACAATGTTTCAATACATAATCAGGATCATTGTCAAGTGTAATAAAATTGAAACACGAATAAATTGGTAAAATTAAACCCTCAAGCCTGAACAAAGCCAGGCTATAACAATTCAAACTTTTTCTTTTCTTTCGTTTCTGATCCAATATTTGACCTACCTTAGCTGGGTTTTATTGAGGTTTGTGGGTATTGATTTACCAGTGTTATTAATGTTTTGATTTTATTACACTTTTGGTCCTGATTATGGATATGAAACATTGGGTTTCTGTTATATTTTTATGTGCACTTTTCGACCGATTTTTAAGATTGGGCTATGTATGCATTTTCCTTTGCCAAGTGGTGACCGTTACACATTGTTGGGCACTATGACGTAATTTCGGGTTTTGATTTACAATGGTAACCATCTGAGTGAATGACGATTCAGTGACAAAGAGCACCAACGTCTCTTATTTTCTTGTAATGTCGCAATGATTTCCAACATGCGAATGAATGATTGGTTGTGACAACTTGAGTGGTGAGCTTTCTTGAGCTATTTAAGAAAATATTTCAACATCTCCTATTGCTTGCGCACTGGCACAATACATTTTACAGAACCGACTTTGTAAAAAGAAAACAACACATGACAGGTGACCATGATAAAGCTGTCAATGTGCTGACGTAAATGAACCCTTTGCTTCCTGATAAATTTAAGTATTAGTTACTCCTTGTTGAATCGGGCATTAACATCTTTCGACAATCACAAAAACAATTCGCAATGCAGGCAAATATGCTCATGTCTTGGGCTCCTATTTTTTGCCAAAATTCAGTTCTGGTGAAATGTTTAAAGATGCAAAACCTAGAAACACGATACAATCAGTCCGGGACGAAGTCTGGGCTTTTGCATTAATAATAAAAATCACATTAAAAAATATCTTTGTTGTATTTTAGTAAATCACGTTCAGAAACAGTCATGTACTTACTTGCATCTCAAGCTTTTCTTTTATCCATGTATCCTGTCGCATGTTAAATGTATCTCGAACAGTTTTCAGTTCCCCGTCTAACTGTTGGCATTCCCTTTTAACTTCCATCAAACTAGATTCTACTTGCTGTTTTTCAGTCACCAAACGTGATTTTGTTCGAACATGTTCTTCTTCCAATTCTTCATATTTTGCTGTTAAATCGTCATATTCTTGCTTTTCATTTCCCAGGGACGACTCGAGTTCTGTATTACAAGGAAAAAAATTAAAATTAAAATTGGAGGACTTTTTGTTATTTTCTACATTTTATGCTTTGCACTTACAGAATTTTTTTTAACTGCACTTTGCTTACATAAAGAATTGGCTAACGTTTTGGATAACGAATTAGATAATTGATTAACGATTATAACTTAAAATATTACAAATTATTTAAAGCACTATAAAGAAAAATGTTAACATAGCAAAATGGAGCTTTTGAAAATAAACTAACAAGACAAATAAAAATAAGAGACAACAGCAAAGTCGTACACTAAAACACGTGAAGTCTTTAAAATTAGATAGGCCTCGTTACATAGGTAAGTTTCATTGGTTTGATGCGACCGTTACCTTGCCAACCAAATGAAATATGGTCCGTAATGAAGGTTTGCTTATGTTTAAAGGCTTAGCAAATTTTAAATTTTAAATCTTCTCTTGTGCTGTGTATTTCTTTTCTTCATGCATAATTTACCCCAATCGTGTACATATAATATTATGTATAATAAAATGGTGCTGTGATATTAATTAGCATCATGTTTGGCAAAATATTTGACAGTGCCTAGTCTTGCCAACAAACCGAGTTCGCTTATGGGGGGG
>JAHWFP010208600.1:4277-29130 GCA_023313725.1 Lithobius niger | reverse complement strand
AAAAGATACATTCCATAAAGAAGACATCTTTACTACAATAGTTGCAGGCGAAGTAAGGAAGTTTCGTTCTTTTATTTTCATCCATAGCATGTTCGGCCTTAATATCTAATTAAACAGAAACTTTTTGCAAACAGTCGGTCAATTTGTTCGAGGTTCCATTATACACTAATATAGTTTTAAAATTCGTAAGAAGCGACATTATTACCACAGAATGGTTTGAAAATAGCTAACATGAGCGAATTCCTATTTCCAACGAGGTAACCCAATGTTTTAAGGATGGCAATTTTCTATTTTTTATTTCCCTGCTACTCTTAGTTGTTTTGGCTTCCCCCTCTCCCTAATACATTTATATTCTAAATAAATACAGATGCAAACTTATTTGCGTTGCCTTTTGGACTTATACGTTAGGCTGTGTGATCAGGGGATCAAACCTACGACCTTTGAAATTCGATGAAATTTGAAATGCTCCTGCAGTCTGACATATAAGTCCAAAAGGCAACGCAAATAGGTTTGCATCCGTATTTATTTAACCCATCTATAGCCATTAGCATTCGGTCCTGTTTAATATACTCATATAGCTATAGCTATCAATATAGCTCAATTCAACAGCGGATTGTTACCTTTCCACGTGTCAAAGACGCAAAAGTGCAATACGTAAGAACTTACTGTCTCCAGCTGATATTCTTGAAATTTCACTGTTGTTTTCAATAATAATATGAGAAATCACAAGTTACAGTACAATTTCATCAATAGGCAGACGAAGCTTCTAGTTAACACACTGTAGGATGCTACATTTCAGCGTTTTGTGGATGCGGTTGATTTTTTTGTGCTTGAAGTGCAATCACATTACTTCAAGCACAGAAAAACCGAAGCCACGTGACATTAGAAGACATCAAGACAATAAAAAGAAGAAGCTAGCCTTTGCCCCACTAAAATCTAAAAAAAAAACAGTTTCAGATAAACCAAATCAAGATGGAGCTGCATACAAGCACATGAAATTATCCAAAGCGTTCATACTGAAAGATATCCAATGAAATATAGATCACTGCTTGCCCCTCAATCACAAATTGCGCAATTTACTTGATATAATTTACTTTATTTATTTACTTTACTTTAACTTTATACAATCTATATCATTAAGGACGTATGATGTGCGTGTTGTACGTCTACTCCTCTGGAACCAAAGCACGTACAAAGATGGGAGTAGGACCAAACGAAAGATAATTAAATTGCGCTCACGTTAGGCCTATTTTCACCGCTTTAACTTGATATTATGGCCCTCAAAAACGCGAAAAACCCTTAAAAAATAGCGTCAATTTTTTTTATTTTACACCCTCATGACGTTTGTTCATGACGTCACAGTATCTTCATGAAAACCTCCTCGAGCGAAGAAAGTTAATCTGAAAAAGGATGCACGCAAAAATAACTTAAAAGGACGACGTATTTTGCCAAGGGTGCCAAACATTCGTGTTTCTGAAGCACGGAGGTGAGTGGATTGAACGAGCAAAGCGAGCTATTTCCACGTAAACTAAACCTTTTCAATGTGTGTTTCGCTTTGATCTATCAATCTTTCATTTCTCACCTTCGTAGGAGATTACTTCTGGAGGAGAAGACGTACAAACGTGCAAACAAACAAATCGTATGTTTGGAATGATGTAGGTGAAATGTAGATATGCTGAGGAATGTGACGAAAGAACTGTGAGCAATATTTGCAATTAGTTTGCGTCGAAATAATCAGTACATCGAAATAATTAGTACAATAATCAGTACATAGAAATTACATGAATCATGGATCGTATTGAAAGTATTAGTTACACACTGATGAGATCTGGAGAAGGGGGGGGATTGAGGCTTAATGGCGCGTCGACAACTTGGTCATTAGCGCCAACCTCAGTCACAGTGCAGTGGTCCGGGTTGCCACTGCACCACACATTACAGATATGTTATGGAGAAGGATGCACGCAAAACATAACCTAATCGGACGACGTATTTTGCAACGTAACACATACGGATATTAAAATTGGTTTTGTATCAAGTGACTTGGTTTTAAAGAAACCTGGTTTTAGAAACCTGGTTTTAAAACGATGCCAAACATTTGTGTTTCTGAAGCACGGTGGTGCGTGGATTGAGCGAGCACACCGAGCAATTACCACGTAAAGTAAATTTTTTCAATGTGTGTCTCGCTTTGCTCTCTCTCAATCTTTCATCTCTCACCTTCATAGGGGATTACTTCTGGAGGAGAAAACGTACAAATGTGCAAACAAACAAATCGGATGTTTTGAATATAGATGGAATGCAGGCGCGTTTAGGAATGTGATGGACAAACTGTGAGCAATAATTACAATTAGTTTGCGTCGAATAATCAGCACATGATTTTGTGATGCTCTTGGAGTCAAAGAAATTACTGGAAGCATGGATCGACGCGCACGTAGCTGTCGGATGGCCAGATTATTGGAATGATTTATGGTTATCATTTGTTCATGCAGTGCAGCCTTACGAAAAACGGGTACTGCACTCTGACCATTTGCTTGATCGTTTTAGACGTGGAATGTCTGTCAGCAGCACAAGAGTTGCAGCATGAAAGCTTCTCGAGCGTAGCGAGACGACGCTGAATGAGCGAGCGACTCCACTAGTTTACTTTAGTTACTTTACCCAATCACAGCAAAAAGGGCTAACAGACAGACGCTGTAGGTCTTTACTCACTGCTGGCTTTAGTGAAATACACGGATTTCAGTAGGCAGCAAAGGTAGGCAGCAATTGCTTTTAAATTTGATTTTATTTGATTTCAGGTCTGGCTTCATTTTGCCCTAAAACCAGTCCACAAATGCATCCTTTTCAAAAATTTGTCCCATCTAATTAGGAACCTTTTCCCCTCGGTATTATTACCCTTCACACTATCCTCATTTTTTCCCCCTTCATATCCTTATTTCTCGCTTGGACTGTGAAGGGGCTTCACTCTCGCCCCCCCCCCCCTACAAATAATTAACCTTATTCAAATTCTCATTTCTTCATTTTGGCTTTGTCGTCACGACTCACGATTGAAATTAGACAAAATTGAGTTTCGGTTTCCTTTGTTCATTTTATTGTACTTTGCTGAACAGAAATATGCAAATACGTTGGGGGAAATGAGTGGTTTCTGACTGTGTGGAGAGTTACAGCTGTGTGGAGGTAATTCACTCATGCAATCCAGGGTGGCTCACACGCTGTGACAATGTCATCCCGCCCCCTCTCATATTTTGTATTTCTATCGATCTAAACGAGTAGAGGTAAATTTGGAATTCCACACCTTGTATAGCCCTCACTACACCAAGCCTTCAACTATAATTTGTTCCACATTATGTTTGCAGGAAACTAACTGTATGATGCCCATTTCCGTACAATACTTGTGAAATACATGCGAATATAACACTTGTAGACGCTCCACAGTTACTGTTAGAGTCTACGAGTGGGATATTTACGTGTTTTTTTGCACTCACAGTGCAAAAAAGGAGACATGGTGTGACACAGTTAGTTTCCTACAAACATAATGTGGAACAAAGTATAGACTATACAGTTTACACATGTGCGTCTGTAACCCTTTAACTGCTACGTTAATTTTTATATCTCCACAAAAGTAGGGGTAACCCGGACGGGACTCGAACTTAGCAACATGAAGGAGCTCTTTAATGTGAAGCAAACGCCTCTACCAACTCGGCCACGTCCGTCTCTAGAGTCGGCTTGTTAAGGGAACCTAGTATTGTTGTCATTCCTCCATTGTTGCCCATCTCGCGCATAGTTTGGACTCTTATTTTTAAAACTTAAACCTGTGCTTGTGTTTGGCTCGAGCATTTAAAAGGTTAAACCGCGTCTAGCCTTAACCCATTCATGAATTATTGAAATTAAAAATACTAGCTAATATTTAGTACGATTTCAGTCAGACTATAGAGCAGTGACATTTGCCGCCATATTGGCACCAGTATGGGTTTTGGAGGAAATAACTACAAAGTGCACTATATAAAAATGGAGGGAAAAACAACGGAAGAGCGGATTTCTTAGGCTTAAAATAACGTTGTTTTCTCCAACAACAAAAATCGCGCGTTTTAGGTCTAAAGAAATCACTCTTCACAGCATCGGCTTCAGTATGACGCCCTTCTGTTTCTCTCTGTAGTGCCCCTTGCAGCTAACCAACCCATTAAGGCTCCAGCATAGAGTTATACACAATAATACTACTTCGTGTCACTGCTCTATATGTTGGTGGATACCACGTTGTGACTATAAACCTTACGCGAGAAAGTTAATTAGGCAAGAAGGAAGGGAGTGTATTAAATTTGAATGTTTTTTTTTTTTTTATTTTATTTTATTTTAGACTGTTATTGTGAATTGACGTCAAAACGTAGGCAGGAGGGGTATTGAGGGAAATACAAGTTAACACATTGTTATATGAACCTGTGCACATCCGTGAGTTTTTTTTTTCCGTCGCAGTGCTAAAGAGGAATTGCTAATTAAATGACTGTTTCTTTTCCCTACAATTTAGCCGAAATTTGCAGTGCTGCATCTAATGGACGTGTCTCTTTTCCTTGTTTCTACCAATGCAAAAGGCAACCATGCAGCAACAAAAAAAGATGCTATCTCTGCTGCGGAAACAAGACGGCTGCTTCCTAGCGATAAAAATCGCAAGGCGAAGGAAGCGTCCATTTTTTTTTGTTTGGCGGTCCGTTTGATAGCGGTTTGTGTACTAATCCGCCACGGGAACTGTTTCGTTTGGTCGTCTAGTGCTAGTGACGTTTGCGTGACGTAGGTATTTAGAAAACTTCTGCAGCTGCTGTACTGCTGCAACGAAAAGAAACGCACGGTATGTTGTATCATGGTTATGGTCGCTGAGCGGTGGTAAAGCCCAGCCAAGTTGCCTAAAGAAGCTGATCTGGTCAATGACTGGAAAGGGTACCTTGGCAAAGTCTCTGCCAGTCTGTGCCGGCAAGGGTAGTGTGAGAGACTTAGCATCCTCCTTCAGCGGCTACGGGACCTAATCTGGCATGTTCTGACTTTACCTCGGACCCCTGCGGTGATAACGGTCCGAAATTTATTTTTTAAAACGATTTCTTGGTAATCAATTCGATTGATAATAAATCCCCACTAGCTGCAGAAAAAGTTACACGCGTTCAGTTTTAAAGTACGCTAAAGTACGCGAAAAACAAGTAGAACTTTGTAAACCTTACACGTTTGGAAAATTTTAATTTAAAAAAACCGCATTGGTTCTCTCTTATCCCCTGTAATCTCACTAAGTGGATAATTTCCTCTGGCGTCGCGGTGGCCTCCACAACTGCGCTTGCGCTGTTTAATCAGTGATATTTTTTAAGTTTCCTCGGCATTGATTAGTTCCAGTTGCGTCGTTTGCTTAATGACTTTCACGCAATCAACAAATAACGGCGCATTACGTCCAAGTAGATCATGGGCGTTTAATGGATTTAGGCGATAATCCTCTGCTAATCCGTCACCCGCTACAACACGTCCTTCTCCAGGAGGAGAGGAACATTCCATCCACTTTGACAAAGAAAAATAATACGATTCATCCATTAGCATTTAGAAAGGGGGGATAAGGGTTAAAAGAATTAATTTGACGCTGCGAAACAACAGGATAGCATTTTTTCGACAGTAGCTCTCTTCCACATACGTTACAACCCCTTCTTATAATCACTATACCTTTTTCGAAAAATGGGTTCAACGTCCCTCTCCCCTCCTGTAATTCCCGTAATGGGTGTGCCAGTGGGCTTGCTAATGGGACAAAGATCTCATTGGAAAACTGGTGGGAAGCGTACAGTAGTAAATTACTCAACAACGTCAACTTAGTTCAAATGTACTGCTGAATGTATGTGCCTAGAAAACATAATACCTGTGAAAATAAAAGAATTGTCCGTCTTGGTTGCATAAACTGCACCGATACAAGAATACGACTACTTTCCACCGTTCGTGCATTTTCCTGTGACTACTTTCCAGTCAAGGGTGATCCGATCTAGCAATGGTCACGAAGGTCTTGGGAAGTGCTCAGAGCTCCCCAATGGACCTGGAAGCTGATAATGATGGCGAAGCTGGGTGATGATTCTATAACAGAGAGTCCCAGTAGCATGGTTAGTTCAACTGCAGTCGGCTACCACACAGATTACAATCCGCAACATGGCGCAAACAGAAGGAAACAGAAGCGTCTGGTTTAATGTTGCTTTCAACTGCTGTAGGTTATCTCACGATGGAGAGTGGACATTTTCGTGAGAAATTCCTGCGATTCTTTGGTGCACGGAAATAAAGTCACAAAAAAAAAAGTCGCAAAGAAAATATTTACATGACGGGGCTGGGGGGATCCTCGTCAATTTGGATGATTCAGCCGAATATTCCAGTTCTTGAAGTCGGATACAGCGACGTTTTACTGTATTTTTTTTTTAAATTTGTTGGGCAACAGTTTCTTACAAGATGGTAGTGTTTATTGTCGCTTCGTCGTGTTGAAACCATACAATGAAGGGCCAGATTGACGGGTATTAATGAACATCAAAGTTGAAACACCTAATGTTCCATGATTCACAAATATTTTAAGTTCTGGGATTGTTGTTGATAGGGGCGTCGTGCACATTCCACAGAGCAGTGGGGAAAACAAGGAGAACATGCGGATTCTTAATGGCAGTGATGTGTCTCGGCGCCGAAACACATCACTTTACAACAGTTTATTTGAACAACATCCCTCATTTCACAAGCCAGAACGGCAGTCACAACTGTCTGTTATTAAGTTTTAACGGAGAATTAACGAATATTTAATATATTTAGTAAATAATAATGTTTAATATAAATTTCACACAAAAACTAACGGATAGTAACTACCCAAAATCAATAAATTCTAGTTTGTGAATACATAATGAAGGATGGTGTTCGGATGAATTCGCCTAACATGGCGTGTCTCGGCGCAAAACACATCAGTTTAAAACGGTGACGGTTAATTTGTAACTTTTTTTCCTGTGACTTTTTTCCTGTGACTTTTATTTTCCTACAACCGATTCTTTACATGCCTCAATCGACAATAGCACGTAAAAATTGCATGGTTCTTTCCTGGCGTCAGTCACTCTTTGGCACGAGAGACAGTCATGCAACTGTGATGATCAGTATAGTTGATGACTTGCTATCATCTACACTGATCATCAGAGTTCAGCCTTTTAACTCAGATGCCCCTTTTCATGCCTACATCATGACCGGAAGATATTTGACAGCAGAAAAGTGATCGTATAGCACGTAGTGTTCAAAGGAATGTTTTGCAGTGAAGCAGAAGAGTTAGGCAACTTTTTTTTTTGATAGAGTTTAGTGAAATCACTCATATTTATAAACATAGCAAAATAAAGCCACGAGTGATTGGATTCTCTTTTTTCTTCCTTTTTTTTTTTTTTGCAAAGGACAAAGTTTTGCTACAGCTGGTTGTAGCACGACCATGTTTCTTTTTATGCTAAGTGCTTTCATTTTATGGCATGTACGACTGGGATTCCTTTAGATTTTTCCTAGCTTCATTTTATTTTTACTGTAAAATATGCATTTTATTTACTTAAGCACAGTGTATGTTTATTTTTTATTTGTGTAATTTTACTTTAGGGCCAGGCTACAAAGTCCATCCTTGGACCCATTCGTTCTCTTTACGAATAAAAATTATTATTATTATTGTTAATTCCAAAGGACTTTCGTCCTACAAACTGAGAGGATCTTTAACCTTCCAATACAAACACAACCGAAGTAATGCTCCGTGCTGGACTCGCTCACGATTCCTCTAGCACGGGGCAAACGTCTTGTGTTTGTTTTGCGAGGCTGAAAATTCCCTCGGTCTGCAGCATGGAAGGCCTTCCGTATTTAGCAATGCTCCCTACTATGCTCAATCAACATTCCACAGAGTACGGGGCACTCAATAAGTTGTCCTAATTGTATTGCCATGCTAAAGATGCCCTCAGTCACCGGTAGGCGAAGGGCGTATAATGCCAGTGTTTAGATGCTGTAATGGACTGGTTATTATTTTTGATCGGGGTTGAGAAAGAGACCGAAGGAAATGAAAATGTGACCACCAAATTTCCATGACCTATTCTCCCCCATACTTTCAATACCTCGGAAAAAAATCAAGGCTTTTCCCGCTTCCACTGATGGTCCAAAAAAGTATTCTAATCTTTTCCCCAAATCACGTTTTTCATATGCCAATATCGAGGACCTGTAGATGACTTCCTCCCGTCAAATGAAATAAGGACCAATGTGCCTCGACAAGTTTCCGATTGTGTGAAAAAACGTGTGTCGTTTTATGATGAAAGCACAAGGCGGATTTGTAAATGGTCTAAACCATGCGCAATGGCTGTTTGCCGTGACGTCACCATGAGTTAGCCAATGACGAACGAGAACAACGGCTGTTTGGCCGTCTGATTAGTCTAGCCCAGTCACGTGATATGAACGTCACAGCAAACAGCCATGGCACGTGGTATAGCAAACATTCAAAGACTTTTTCTTTAACCTCCTCAGTTGTAGGTAGCTATGCATACGTACAATAAGTTTCGATGTGCACACTTTGTTGACATGTACAATCATGCCTCCGACACATTTCATACTTGTAGGATGAAGCACCAATGGATCGCAAGAATTTTACACAATAATGATAAATAAGACTAGGGCAATAAAGCGATTAAACACTTCCCTATTTTGGAGAATTGGTAAACGTCAGCTGAAAAAATGACTGAAATTTAAATTTCCCGTGATCCCTGTCGTTTTGTGTATTTCCGTTTTGACCAGGCCGTTGGCTGGCTGTGTTGTTTTGAAAATACTGCGAGCGTTTTTCTGCATAGTTTTTGTATTTTCTTGCTTGAGTTTGTAAGTAATTATATATATATAGTTTGTTCTAGATCCCGAGGAGGAGCGTGAGAAGTCGAAAATTAAGTATTATTATTAAGTGGACTGCAGGTGTGTTTGTGTCTGCTGGGTTTTTATCTTTGAGTTGACATCCTAATCTTCTTGAATCGTCGTGAAACCGCGTCCATCCACGGTTGGTCGCCATCATATATCATAAGCTTACTGTTGGGTTAGTTAACTTATTTACTACCTAGGTTCCACATACTTCAATAAAAATTTCCTAACCTTCTCTGCCAAAAAGGCCAACACTGCAGCCATTCCTGCTCGTTTTATCCTTCCTTCTCAATTACAAACCAAACTGCGCATGCGTTAACTTTACCACTGATCTTTACGCCTAATCTGGATGGCGCAAGAATGGCACGGATGAGATTTTTTTTTTGGTAGTACTCTTCTTTTTTTGCTAACTTTTTTCTTTTCTTTTCATCTTTTTTTTTATTCTACTTCCCTTCTCTTTCTTCTTAGCATTTTCAACTTCTTTTCTTCGGTTTTTTTTTGCACCTTTTCTAAGATTCAGATTGAATTTCCATAATGAAGAAAGAACCCTTCAGAGGTTTGGTCTCGTGACGCCTCTCGTTTCCCATGAGACCTCGTACATGTAATGAATTCGTCACCACGTTTTTGCCTTTCCCCAATTTACCTCAGAGATGGGCCTAGTTAAAACTTGGAGAGTTGCTTCACGAAAACGAAGCCAAATTCGAAACCGTGATAATTTTATCCATAAAGAAGTGTTTTAGACTAAGGACATAAATAACTTCTAGACAGTGGCGTAAATAACAAAGCGAGGGGGAAGGAGGGGGCGGGACTGATGTTTCATGGCGCGTCGACAGCTAGATCATTAGGACCCGGACCACTGCACTGTGACTGAGGTTGGCGCTAATGACCAAGTTGTCGACGCGCCATTAAGGCTCAATCCCCCCCCCCCCCTCATTAGGTCAGGGGAGAGGGAGGGGGGTGCCAAAAAAAACACGAGCCGATAGGGCCTAAAAAAACCTTGAAAGATATATTTATTTGTTATTTTCTTCAAAAATCATTTTTTTATGGACCCATAAATTCTGCAAAGCAAGGAAAATAGTCTTAAAATAAAAGAAAAGTCGTCCTACGTCACTGAGGAAGATGCAAGAGTGTAACAAAACCTTACCTTTTCGCCAAAATGTTTAAAGTTTGGAACTAAGGCACGAATACTGTGATACAATCAAAAGTACACGTACGCGTTTAGTGGCATCAGTCCACATATCTTCTGAACCTAATACATCTTCATATTCCATCTTCTAAAAGCGTACAAGATTTTATTTAAAGAAAAAATGCCTAAATGGATATTAAAAAGTTACTTTTAAGAGTGGTAATCGTGGATGAGAGGTGACAGAGTTCAGACTAGCTTCATGAAGGAGCTGATTTCGATCTATCTTTGGGTAGTGTGAAAGGCTACCATATTCCTTCAGCTGATATAGTATCTAATCTGGCCTGTTCTGGACGTTATCGTTGCCTCCTTCAGTGGGCGGAGGTTTTCCAGTTCGCATCCTGGGGTTGCCCCTCCCC
Organism: Lithobius niger; assembly: GCA_023313725.1. Lineage (NCBI taxonomy): Eukaryota > Metazoa > Arthropoda > Chilopoda > Lithobiomorpha > Lithobiidae > Lithobius > Lithobius niger. The sequence continues at coordinate 18,708 of JAHWFP010208600.1, read as the reverse complement.
AACTAAACTACTTCTCCTTAAAGAAAAGTTTAGTAAGATTCAAAATTGATCTGGTTCACCTACACGAGCATTATTTTGCTTCAAATGACTTAAAGATCCAAGAAATGTATAAAAAATAATTTAAAATAACAAACCTGATATTTTCTACATAACAAAAAAAACTCACTTTTTAAGTAACTTCACCATAAAGTTTACTAGAATTGACACAGAGTGACCTGTGGAGTGTCAGGTCTGAACCACTATTGAAACATTCGCCCTACAAGGAGTAAGGTCGATTTTAAAATCCTACGCATACTACAGGAGTGTGGGGCCCCTGCGTTCCCATAATTTCCCACGTAGTAGCCAACAAAACGCGAACCCGCTTAATTACTACAAATAACAATTTTTTAAAGTCGGTTTGTTAGCTTAACATAACCACATCTTGCATAAAATACATGCACTTGAGCCAGAGCCAATTAAAGAGGGTTAATTTCAATTTTCCTCAATCAGGGTAAGTAGTAAAAACAGTAATGAATGTTTTTTGGCACCCATTATTGTGCGAAGGGAAACGGCAGGACCAAGGTCGCTGATGCCGATTCCACCTCGTTTACTTGTTGGTGATTGGACAAGTTGGGTAGAGCTCTGTTATCATCAAGCACTCACAAGTTGGGTAGAGCTCTGTTATCATCAAGCACTTTCGGAGAGACAACACAAGTTCAGTTCTTTGTATGGGGAAGTGACGTTGTCCTGTTTTCGAAAAACTGAAATTATCCTGGGTTAATTGGCACTGCCTTACAGCATGCCTCGAGTAGTATTTGCAACGGGAATACTGCGTTACAGCAGCTCATGATAAAAGCAGTGGGATGGAGGACCTAGGGCAGAAATTGTGCTGGGTTATGTTACCAAACAAACTGAAATTATACTCGCTTAATTGGCTCTCCCTTATGCACATGTGACTACTTACTCGAGTAGTATTTGAGTTGCAGTATCTCGTGATAATAGCAGAAAGGTGGAGAACCTAGGGCGGAAACTGTACTGGATTTTGCCATTTTACCACTATGTTGCCGAAAAACTGACATTACACTCGGTCGAATGGCTCTGCCTTACGCATCTCTACTACTTAATCTCGAGTAGTATTTGCAACAGGAATACTACATTGTAGTAGCTCGTGATGATAGCAGCAGGGTGCAGGATCTAGAGCGGAAATTGTACTAGATTTTGCCATATTACAACTATGTTACCAAAAAACTAAAATTACCATCAATTTTTGTCTCTGCCTCACGTACATCTGCTATTTAACCTCGAGCAGTATTTGCAACGGGAATACTACGTTACAGCAGCTCATGATAAAAGCAGCAAGGTGGAGGACCTAAGGCGAAAATGGTACTAGATTTTACCAAATTACCACTTTATATTTCATGTTTGCCTATAGTTATATAATAATTTCCATGCTTTATGTTATGTATTAAATTATGCCTACACTGCTTTTCAATAACAGTTTTAGATGAAGTGGAGGCTGATTTTTTAAGTATTGAGTAAAGTATTATGGCAAAGGTGCACAATCATCCATCTGCTTGGAATCGATTTACGGTATCACTTTAAAACTTTTCATAGAAAAAATCTCCTCTCCAACATTATGCTTTACGTAGCCGTACATATTCTTGCCCACACAGCTTTTATCTATTGCGATACAGATTCACTTGCGAATAATCACAGCCTTATCGATAGCGAGAATAATCTCAGGATAAATCGGTGCCACAGCGAAAAGGTGGTGCAAAAGGGGGAAGCGAAAACGGAAGGAAGATTATTTTGTGATGAAAAGAAATCGTGATAAAAAAAAAAAAGAAGAAATTTAGAGCTTCAATAATTCTCTTTTAAAGCTTCAGCGGCCGACTTAATTTCAAGAACGCTGGCAGCTGCTCCAGTTTGGATTCCTAATCTTCGAGGGAAAAAAATAAAATTCTTCCTTTGAAGATGATGTCCTTCATTCGCTCTTAGAAGCCATCTATTAAAAGAAATCTTTGCTCCAACCTGGAAGTTTGAGCCAAAAAAGTGCATGGAAATCTAAAATCTGTCAGATTTTGAAGAGGAACACGGAAATTGAGGTGTACGAAATGGCTACGGCCTCTGTACTGACAGTGTGAACTCCAACAAGACAGGCATAAATTAACTTAAAATAAACACGTAATTTTGTATGTGTCTACATCATTAAAAATGTATTATGTGTTTGCATGCATTTTATGCCATTCCTCTGGACTTAGGGCATCTCCTCTACACGGAGGTCATTTAGTTTCAAATTAAAATTAAGGTATCTGTATGGTATCTGTATGGTGTGCATTGAATTTCGGTCCTGCTCCAATAATAACAGCCAATAGTGATACCAATGTCTTCGATCAATCCCCAGCAGCCTAAAAAAAGGAAACGCCCAACCTGCATGATTATCCACACTCCACCAACTCCCTTAATGACAATTCCTTAACCAACTTCCTTCAAGCAACTTTTAGGAAAAGGCCACCTGACCAGCACAGAATCCACAAATTCATAAATAAACTATGGTTTATTTTTCGTTTTCGGCCATTATTACACATATAGGCCTTGGCCCCACACAAAATTCGAATGTGGTTGGATGGGTGACAGTTGAAAATGTTCCCTAGGATGCACGAAAATTCCTGAGATGTAGATGTTTACTGTGATTAGCAGTTTTTGGCACGGCCGGATTAAGGTTACTATGGGCCCTGGACACAATTTTTGAGGGCTCCCTCCCCTCCCTGTATTTCTCTTCCACTTAGGTAGCTCTTTACAGAGGCAAACGAAAGAGAAAATTGTGGGAACGTGAAGAATTTTTGTATTTTTGAATTGTACTTGTCAGTTACTATTCTCATTTTTCCTTTTAGAATGTTACTGCTCAATATTTTCCCTTTATTTTGCCCAATGTTTTTTGTCTTTCCACTGTCAAACATTATGAGAAAATTTTGTTTTAACCTGAACAAATTTTCAGCAGGGCGAGTGGCCCCTTCGAAATTTGAGGCCAGGGAGAAATGTCCCTAATGTCCCAGCCTTAATCCGGCCGTGGTGTCTGAGATTAGTGTTAAAACAGATAACATCAAATTGCTGACCCACTCAATATTGGAAAGCTTGCTTTTTTTGAGTGGTATAAAACTGGTATTATAAAACTACCATAGCAATAAAAATGTGTCACTTTTACCTCTGTAAATTTCGAACAGGGATTTGGTTCATTTTCGCGCCATAATTGTCGGAATCAGTGGGCAATTTTCGAGCTTTCAACACGACACTCGGCTCATTACGCGAAAGACTACAACAACACTCATGCTAAGTGTAACACTTCGATTATTGGTATTTTCATAGGTCAAACACTTTTATCTCCAAGAACATGCCACCCACACAATTTCTAAAAGGACTAATAGAAATTTGCTCAAATTTCCGTTCTTCCATAATCTTTCTCCAATTGTTAATGTCGCTATTTCGAGAGGAGTAGATAGCAGCACAGTCCAGCATATTGCGTTGCTCTTGTGTGAATCTCATTGCGCTGGCTCGATATGTTCTGATAGTATTGATATCCACTGGTAACAATATGAATGTCAACCCCAATATACAGCAAATGAATTAATAACAAGCATCAGTATTATTTTCTATTCGCCTACATTCCACCAGTATCCTGAATGAACCTGGCTCTTCAGCCACATTTGTCTCTCCATCGTTTCTTCTGCTTTCGTCTCTCCGTCGCATACTACCAGTGTTCTTAGCACACTAAAGCAATGCACTCATCATCAAATTTTCAACGCGAGAGTTCATCCAACTCCTACGCAATATCAGAACTTGGAAACCCGCCTTCTTGGCGCCAGGATGATAAAGAGAGAGAAAGAAATGCATTTAATTTAGAAAAAGGATTGTAAAGAAGAACACGTGAAACATCAAAAAAATGATCCAGGTAATATCAAGATGGCAGGCACTCCATACCTGAGATTTATGCAGGCAATTATTGTCTTTTATTCGGTAATGATACATTAAAAAAAAAAAGCAAAATATGCTCTCATTAGCATCGTATTTGTGTTCTCGACTTCATTCAGTGTGAACTGATACAGCTGCAAATAAAGCAACAATTTTACTTCTTGACTGCTCTGTGGAAGTAGTATGCTTATTTAACGATTAAATTTAATTTAAGTAATTTAAAAGAATTCAACTAAATTCAAAATTAAGAATTATGGGACTTTACAGTCCCACAATTTGGAATATTATACCACAACATCCTACAAGTAGCATAAACCCTGAAAATTCCCAAGGTTTGTTCAACAGTACCCATAATGTTACACCAAATGACTCTTGGGCAACATAGTGACTCAAATTACAGTCTCACACTGTCGCACTTGTGCACATTGCCACATATTGTGCTCCACTATACACACCATAATTTATGTGAAGGTTGAGGTGGGGATTAAGGTGCTCCGACAGCACCAATGCCACTGCAATGATGTTAACCAAACCCCAAATTTCAAAGAATCCCGGACGGGAGGGCAGAATCTTCCCCCAATTGACACACTATGTCATGCAGAAGGTGGAAACGGCGACGAACACCACCAAGATGGTGACAATCAACAAGCAAGTGACGGACCGTAAAAGTCCGTTGACGCCGATGACTTTCAAAAGGAATAACCCCCCCCCCCGCCTCCAAAAAAAAAGAAGCAACGAGTACGGGTGGTGTGACCAATAAGCAAACAGGCTAACACCACCTCTTCCTGGTGACTGTGGCGACATGCCAAGTGTCATTCCTGGAGAGTGCCTTTAATAGCCCACATCTTATTGTTGTCTTGTTTGTCCCACAATACTTGCCAAGCAGCAAGCAATCTCAACCATAGAGTTGTAAAGATATCCGAGAGAACAAGGCTCAGATCACTATCGAGAGGACTATAGACAGGACCCCTTTTGCTGCAGCACCAGCGTGCTCATTCCCAACTATCTGACATGGCTCGCGATCCAGCAGAAAACAGCAGTGGAGGCTGAGTGGTTACGCAGATGTGTGCAATGTGGGCACGCACAGTGCCTTCTCTTATGTGAGTGCTGTGCATCACAAACATAGTCCTTGAAAGTAGGAGAGTAATTCAATTAAACGTTATTAAAGTAGGAAAAAATACTTATGCTTTTTCACTGCTTACAAGAGAAGCCTACGAAAGGAACAATATGGAAGAAAAGGTGCACCAGGACAATAGCTTTTTACAGCCATACTACAACGACTCTTGCTTTAACATCGCCGAACAATACAAGATGTGGCTGAAGAGCTACAGCGGAAAGGCTGGTTGATGACAAGGTGCTGTTAAAGAGCAACAGAGAATAAATGCAGAAGATGCAGCACAAGTGTCACAGGGAATAAACACCAGAACATGCAGCTCCAGTGCCACGGAAAATACAGTCAGCAGATGCATAATTATGTAGTTATTCTATTGAATTTAATAAAAAATGATGGGACTAATTTCAGAAGAATTTCAGTGGCTGTGGTAATTTTCGTGGTACAAGGAAAGGAATCTCGTCAACCTAAGTGAGTTGGGTGTTTGGCCAGCCTACAAGGAACCAATAAAGCGCACACAGAAACTTAAATGGCTTCATTAGGCCGCGAGGATGAGTCAGTAAGGATGGGAGAGGAAGGGAAGAAGGAATCTTCGGCGAACTAGGAAACGGGAAAGAATTCTCCTAACAAGAAAGTCCGAGGATTCAACCAAAACTTAAACTTTGCTCTGTCGCATGGAATTGACGAACATTCCGACGTCTGGACTTCACTTTATGCCTTGCATGAAGATAATGAAGAAATGAAGGAACGAAGACTTAAACAAAGCGGTTGTTTACGTCTTGTAAACAAAATAAACCATTTTTATAAAGGAAGTAATGTCATCAAGGTGAAAGTATTTGTTGAAATGAATTCTTTTCCCACTTGTTTGTCTCTTATAATCTTTTGTTGGCTACTTTCTTCTGGGACGAGAAATGAAGGGCGACCACCAAAAGCAAACACATTTTTACAAATAATAAAAAAGCAAACAAACTGCAGATTTGCTGGTTCTTAATGGGCAAAAGTCAATACAAGAATGGGTTTGATTATAATTTAGATTAAGTCCGAAAAGCAAGATTGAAAGAAACAGCAAAAGCAACTAAAAAAACTAAAACATTCGTAACATAATCACCATAAATGTCAACGATTCATTTCCATAAGATGTAAAAACTATGACACTTGCAAAAATTTAGTACCCAAACACTTAATTTTATTGAGTAAATTTCTCATTTATTAAGAACTTCTGTTCACGATTCAGAACTTGTAAAATAGAATCTTTACATTCTTCAAAAATTCTGTCTGAAAGAAAATTTTGCTTTGAACAGACATGATCCCTCGAGTAACTAACCAAAGAGAGTGTCCAAATAAACGTCACCAATTCCTTGCCAGGATTTTATTCTGTACCTTACCAAAATTGCTTGGGGAAGTCGAATCTTAATTCTCTGGAACAATTTCGGAGCAATCACTGCCGTGCAACGAAACTTGAAAGCTGGGAAAGTAATATTGTCAGCGAGCAAAAAGTCGAGTCGGTCATTGAAATCAAAATAAACCAATCTGGGATTCCGATTAAATCTTACAGTTTAAAACAAAACGACGATAAGTGTCTAATTTGAGGCACTTGCCTCAAAATTGGGCGGTTAACATGAATAAATGCCTTATTTATTTCTTAAATGCGGGCGTTGTGACCCCAGTTCAACTGTTTAAAAATTGAAACAATGGTTGGCGCTTTGTTGCCACGACTACTTCGTGCAAAAACGAAAAACTAGATATGATGAAATGGAAAATTAGCATACAAATTTTAGTACGGGGGCGCCATCTGTTGTCGCCATTGAAAAGTTATAGTTATACAGGACGGAAAAGCCAATGGCTCAAGACGGCTTAAATAAATATAGATGCAAACCTATTTACGTTGCTTTTTGGACTTATATTTCAGACTCCCTGAGCGGGGAATCGAACCCACGACCTTTGAAATCAATGGCCGAGGTCCTACCCCTTAGCCATAAGGCCGTGTCAGTATGGCTCAGCGGTAGGATCTCGACCTTTGATTTCAAAGGTCGTGAGTTCGATTCCCCTCTCAGGCAGTTTGACATACAAGTCCAAAAGGCAACGTACATAGGTTTGCATCCGTGTTTATGAAAAGCAATAATGACAGTAACAAGGCTAGCTGCGATGAAAGGTTACATTGAGAGCACGTAATTCGGCAAAAAGAAGCTACAATAGAAGCCCTGGTATGTCCTGTGAAGCATAACAATGATGGCAAACAAAAACAAACTCATTTGATGTTTAAGGTAAGGTTTAACTGATCCGAAGTCAAAACAGCAAAGGAACGCAAATAAACTTTCCTGTAAGGTTTTAGATACTTCAGTGTTGCTGAACTGTTTAGTCCACGTGAAATCGTACTGCTGTATTTTGACAAGAGTCCGGTCCACCATCCGAAGCACGGGCGCCAGCTAATTTATAATAACTCCGTTTGTCGTATTGTCACATTCAGTGCGAAATTAGCATCCCTCCCTCCATTGAACTCAACTTTAAAATCGGAAAAATCAGCAGTACATCAAGGAAGCACGGTTGTCACCTTACAAGGGAACTGTCACCTCCGTAGTTCAAAATTCATTGTACACCTAATACAATTTTGTGTACTCATTCCCACAGGAACTGAAGCAATACCTTTTTCAATTTACAGGCATTGATAGAATCTCTCAGCCTCATCTTGCCATGCAAATATTCCCATCAATCTCTCAGCAGACCCTTACCGATCCGTAGCTTTCTTGTATCCCAACTCCCTCGGCAACAAACGCAATCATTGCTTCAAGCAGGGTCGAACAGATAACACGATTGGGGAAAAAGTGGAGTGGACAATGACGTCAAAAATACCGTAGTAACGGTGCCCAGTCTTCTAACCAGCGAAACGGCTTTAAGTTGACCTGAAGACATTCATTAAACAGTGTTTTTACTAACGAGCGAAGCGAAACATTGTCCACGAGCTGTCGTACGAGAATATGTCTCTCTCTATCATTTACGATGACTCTGAATCCATTACCCGTTTCAGTCAACAAAAATAATTCACCCCCGGAGGGGCAAGACACCAGAACTAACGTGAAACAAAAAACCGTTCGTTTTCGGCCAATAAAAACAGGCCTTGGTCACCAGTAAAAACAGATGTACACAAAGAGTATATTGTTTACGGCATATGTATGCATCATATTCTACGTTTCAAATTCTACGACTAATTCACCATGTTAAAAAGGGGCGTGAACAAGGCGTTAAGTCACTTTTCAACATGGCTGATTAATCGACTGCCGCTCCTTGCGTGCCATCCTTTTTACTTGTTATTAAGACCCAAATATAATGTTTTTATCGGCCGAAAATTCAAAGCTGTTATTTTATGCTATTTCAGGTGTCTTGCCACTCAATGGGCGAACTTCGGACCTTCAGCTTCAGGAGGAGTCTGTCCTCCTGTCCGGTGTTTTTCAATTTTTGCAGGAGGTACAGATGTATGACAAGATTTAGATTAGGGGTTTGAATAACATCTCTGTAATGTGGGGTGCAGTGGCAACCCGGACCACTGCACTGTAACTGAGGTTGGCGCTAATGACCAAGTTGTCGACGCACCATTAAGCCTCAAACCCCCCCCCCCCCTTCAGCTATATATTTAATTATAAACTCGCCACATCTTGTTTTGCCTTGTCTTGCTGGTGTTTTCGGTACGTTGAGACTGACAGCTTGGTTGTAGAAAGCGTCAGGACTGAAAAGGCTGAGTTGTGGGAATTACCTCTGAAGTTGTGGGAAGTTGTGGCTGAGGACTGAAAAGGCTGAGTTGTGGGAATTACTTCTGAAGTTGTGGCTGAGGACTGAAAAGGTTGAGTTGTAGGAATTACCTCTCAACATCGATTCTATTGTGGATTACCTACAGAACTCCAAATTTTTTTTATTTTACCTAATAAAATAGTTTATTTGGAAGGTTCGAAGTTCATGGTGAACTTTTGTGTGCCTTCCGTACAAAACAGAGACAAGAGAATAACACCCTAGAGTAAAGCAATTCCATGATATGAATTAAGAGAAGGCAATATTGTAAAAAAATGTTGTGCACAATTTTTTTGACAAGTATTATTTGAACATACATCCACAAGCAGCGTCAAAAATAAAACGAACACAACGTAGCAGTTTTAATACTAAAAGAAATAATCACGACGAAATGTGAACTCCATATTTGATTTTTATTTTTAGTCCGTGTATAGGTCAATCAGGGTAGTGGGCAATCTCTTTCTCGGTTATCCAAAAAGTAGGCTAGTAGTTTATTTTTTTCTCATTTATCCCACCAATTTGGAATAGTTTAACAGAGATTCCTTTAAAGAAAGTAGGAATTTTATAGACTGCTTGTTTGTTCGTTTGCATAACTTATTTCGAAAACGGTTTAAAGGCAGTGGTCGGTATTAAAGGGTAGGAAGGGACTTGCCCACAAATGGCCTCCTCAATTCAAAATTACATGGCACAGCACAGAAAAAAATCTGCTCCGTAATAAACCGTAATTTTCAAAAGTAAACGGCTTCCTAGCTTCCTAAAAACTGTTGCGAATGTACAGAGAACATAATAGTTTGCTTTTACGTTTAGAATTAAAAATCTCCCATCGTCATTTGTGCTAAACAGCCAGGAAATACTACGTGGAACGCAATATTCAGAAAACTATATATAAACTGCCCACCGTTATGGGAAGGTCCTCCCATCGCCAGAAGCCACCACAAACCCACACAACATCGTCACTTGACCAGTCGTAAAAGTCTTAGTTTAGGTAACGTGGTGACGACGTTGGTAAAGCCAATCAGTGACTGAGAGGCAAAGGTGATGGCGTCAATCCATGGTAAGAATTAAGTCATTTTTTGGAATCTTGCAAAAAAATGAAATTTCGTTAGCTAAAATAGGTATCACCAAAAATCTTTAAGTTTTGCGTTGAATATTTTATTTGGTTCCTACACTCATTACAGAACACCCGGCAAGCCGTGCTAGGCACGTATGGGCGCCCAAATTCCAGATTCCCCAGACCATAGTCATCTAAACTGAAGTATTGGCGGTGGCTAAAATTCTAGCATGATGGACACGTAAAATCGTTTGCGTGTATGACATAGATGTTTCCTTTTACTGAGATCTGACTAGTAAAGTAGCAATGGCTATTGCAGAACTATCGAGTTGTAGCCATTTTTAAAAAATTCTTTCCTTACAGAAAATCATGTGGTTTTTTTTTTGTGGGCGTGTTTGCACGTAAGAATTCATCCCATACACACACCCCACCCCTCCCCTTTAATTTTTCTTTTCAGGTACGAGTCGCATCTTTTATAGAATCTCCGTTTCCGGCTATGCTGCGGGTTTGTGGCTACAGACCCCGTGACTTGTTATTTTAAAAGAAATTCCACATTACATCAAGTTAAATCTACGCAAAATAATAGACAATTTTTGGCATAGATTCTCCACAAATCATTCATTGCAGCACAAACACATTACCGAACACGGAACTATTTTTTTTTTTTAACTGAACTCGCCGCGTATGAAGACGGTTTTCTTTTCCAAGATGCTTACAATTCATACCAACACGATTTAAAGGATTCCACACAATTTCTCATTGGTTGCGATCAAATTCCTTGAAATTCAGTTCAAAACATCTCCGGTTCGTTGGCCTAAAAATTGCAGGAGCCTCCATTCAGAAACCACTCATGGAATGTTGGCAAAATTTCAAAAATCGGTTGTCACGCGTTCAAAGACAAATTTTCGTTGCTCGCCTCGAGGGTCGCGTAAATCTTGGCCAATTACCGCTAAACGCCGCCTTTCTTTAAGTTGGATACTAACGGTTTCTTTTTAAAAACAGTATAGCCCCGGCCCTTGGTACTCATGACGTCACCGGTCCTGACGTATAGATTTTCGGCAACTAACGGACTTAAGAAAAAACAAGGAAATAAACGGGAAAAAAAAAACTAGGGATGAACGAAAAGCCCAAAAATAAAAGAGAAGGAAAAAAAATAAAAAGCCCCCAAAGGCCAGTTTTGGAACTGTGTTGGGAAAAATATTGGTCTCGTAAAGCGCTCGTAATTTGGGGAAAACCCTACGATAACTTAGAACTTAAAGGTTAGCAACCACAGCGCTGACAAAAACAAAAACAAAAATTGGAAAAGCAATCCGTCCCAAATATAGTCATTTCTCTCCTTCCTCTGCTGAAAAAAAGTCCTGCGAAGTAAAGCATTGAGACGTCACACGTACCAACTCAGGGTGAACATTAAGAATTATTAAAGAAAAAAAAGACTTGTCAAGTAATGTAGGCTATGAGGATAACATATCGACAGTTTTATCTGAAATGCAACTACAATTCACCAACAGTATTTAACCGAAATGTGTCCTACCTGGAGTACATTAAGTTCCGAAGGAACGCGGAGTAACCACTTCAGCTTAAGTATATTCTAGCAGTTGACGGTCACGTGACCTGCCCCGCCGTAGCCAGTATACTGAAAATAAAAATTTGTCAGTAACCAACATCAGGGTTCACTGCCTCTTTAGGGACCAGTCATTATGTATCGTCGAGAGACGATTAGAGAAAACAGTGTTCATCTGATTTTTGAGGGGTTGCACATTTTTTAGGCCCCGTCAAGGGAGAGACCAGTCATTATTAAATATTGTATTGTCGAGGGAAAATTAGAGGAAACGGTGTTCATGGATTTTTGAGGGGTTGTACATTTTTTAGGGCTCGTCAAGGGAGGGTCACACAAAAAACACTGATCAAAGTGGAGAAAAATTTCATTTTTCAACGTAAAAATTTAACTTAGAGCAGTTAAAATTTATAAAAACGCCTCAGTTTCTGGGACAGCGCAATTTTCTTTGGGTCGGGGAAAACATTTTTTTTTAAACCTTGAGTTCGGTAATCAAGATTTTTCAAGGTTTGGAAGGGAGGAGGGTTCACCATCGAAAATTTGGTGGTGACATTTTTATTTCCTCCCCTCACCCGGCCATAAATAATGACCGACACCAGTAGATTTTCACATAATTTGAGTTGTTCTCGGAATGTCAGAAACATTTCATTACGATAAGCTGCACGAATTTTATAACAATACTAGCACTCATACCCGGCTTCACCTTTTGTTTCGCCCGTGGTTGTTTCCCAGTATTCGGTTGGTGTGGCCTGAATGTATACTGAGACAGGCAACTTTTCTTCCTGCAGCACTCCCCCTTTCTCCCATCATCTCCCTGCCCTCTTCCAACCGTTCCAGTTCTTCCCGACCATGTCCCGTTTCCTCTCCCTCCCCACTCCCTTTCCCATTTCCTCCCATCTCTCCGTCCACACTCCCTTCCCTTCCTATTATCCTACCCGTCCCTCCTCTTCCCTTTCTCCCCTCTGCTACATGTAGTTGAATTTGGATGGGTAGTTTAATTAAATACTGCCCCTCCCCATTTGCAAGATTTTGCAAAAACTGGTACAGTTTCATCTCACACAAGCCCAAAAAAATTACCTGTTAGGTTCAGTTAATACATACTCATATACTTAGTGGTAACAGACGCACTAGGGCCCCCCCCCCGGGCGCTCCTCCCAATCTATTTAGTTATAGTTATAAAATGCCAAGAGCAAAGCTGAAAAACGCACTGCCCAACACACGGGCCTTCCCCGCCTATCGCTCCCTCCCCCATCCCCCACACCCAGTCTATCGTATGCGTGGCCGTACACCAGAGTCAACAAAACGTCGCACGACAGGACATTTTGTCGAAACCTGTCTCACCATGCTGCAGACTCCAAAACCATAGCAATGAGCTGAGCGCCACACACATCTTTAGCGTCTCACGACAACAAAGCGAAGGCCCTTCTAGTTTCGTGTGACGGGGTCTCTCCACCAGATGCGACGTGTCGCGACGTTTCGTCTTGCAACGACGTTTGGTCGACTTTGGTGTGTGGCCCATCCTCTTTTATTGAGCGATCCTTACCGTGTGAAAAAATACCACTGAACTCCGTGCATGACATCATTTAAGACATAGCGCTAAGATGACTACCCAGCGCAAATTGTTAGTCGAGGCAACAATGTGCCAGTTTCAACTTTTTGCCGGCAAAAGAATTAATACACTCGCCCTCGCCCGTTTTCATTGCCGTGTTTCTTGCGGTACTTGCTTTTGCGGTGCTCGTCGTTTTGCTGTGAAACTTTGCTTTAAAATGTAAGAGGGAACCTTTCGGATTGTTAATCTTATTTATTCTGGAATACTGGTAAAAATACGCAAAGCGTTAAACAAACATAAAAACAAATCATCACCTTATACTCGTCCGGGTTAGGTAAAGAAGAGCGGAACTGCTTAGAAATGAATCTTCGGCCCGATGGGAGAAGAAAGAACCAGCCGAACCCAAACAGGAATGTTAATTAAACTCTGAAACCGTAAATTCTATTGTGGAGCTTAATTAATCCCGGACCTTTTTCTGCGTTCATTTCGTCAACAGCCGGCGAAAACAATTAAAAACGAAATCACAAATAATTAATATAGACTCAGACCTATAGAGGGTACACGTGACGAATTTCTTCTTTAGTCGTTAAATCATGACTAAAGAAACAATAATTTACACACTGTAATTAACTCAGTGGATTTTCTGCCAAGAAACGGGTAGACAACAAAACGAGTAAACTAGAAGGCATCAAATACATATGTTTATATTGGTTTACACCCATATTTATTTAACCACGTACGTGTTTTAACTATTTGTGCTGCATGCTCCGTGATATCTGACACTTTTACTTGCAGATCTACTTCTGGCCCCTAGCCACTTATTCGAGATGTATAAAGTGGAGGAGAGAGACGTACGTCTACATTTGGCCCTTTTTGAAAGACGACGATGCCAAACGGGATTGGGTCGATAAACAAAATGGAACTTTGAAAGATGAAGAATTACGGTGAAACCTTTTACTCAGTTTTACAAAACGACCCTTTCAAAAATCAAGAGTAATGTTGATTGGTAAAACCGTTTACTCAGCTTTACAAAACGACCATTTTTAAAAGCGAAAAATAGTAGTGATCGGAGAAACCTTGTATTCAGTTTTACAAAAGCATCCTTTCAAAAGTGAAGAATAATGGTGATTGGTGAAACCTTTTACTCAGTTTTACAAAACGACCATTTTTAAAAGTGAAAAATAGTAGTGATCGGAGAAACCTTGTATTCAGTTTTACAAAAGCATCCTTTCAAAAGTGAAGCATAATGGTGATTGGTGAAACCTTTTACTCAGTTTTACAATACGACCGTTTCAAAACCGAACTTTGAAAGGTGAAGAATAACGGTGAAACCTTTTACTCAGTTTTACAAAACGACCCTTTCAAAAATCAAGAATAATGGTGATTGGTGAAACCTTTTACTCAGTTTTACAATACGACTCTTTGAAAAGTGAAGAA
>JAHWFP010208598.1:0-28326 GCA_023313725.1 Lithobius niger | reverse complement strand
CGAACTGTGAGTATAAGTCATCATCTTATCCATATATATTTAGTGCTGACTAAATAGTTGACCAACCAAAAATCTTGAAAAAAGTTTTTATTAAGTGGTAATTCTTGTTATCAGAGTTCTTACCAACGAGGTTATTTTATATTAAAAACAAAACGCAGGAAGTTATTTGTAGTTATTCTATATTGTCCGATACTCGACACTACTGTGTGCTTTCCTTTGCTCTTAGGCATGTTCATGATCCAGTAAGAAGCCATTACAATACTTTATTGGCAACAACACAAATTTTCGGTTTGTTTTCTATATGTCAAGTCCACGGATCAACTTTTTAACAAATAATGTAGCCAGACTGTTATTCATGCAGTACTGTATGTGAAGAAATATGGGTTCTCGTGTTTAGTGAGTGGTTATGGCTGGAGATGCACATGGGAGGAGCAATAGGCTACTTTGACAGCTGCCGAATACGACGAGGATTCCACAGGACAAAGTAATTGGTATTGGAACACCGCTAAAGTAAAATGTAGCAAGCCTGTGCATGCACAAGAAATCAGGTAGGGCCTAATTCACGGAAGTCTGATGATGCGAACAAGCTATTGGCCAATGCTACATTTACCTTCCACCCAAACAAACTTAAGAAAGAGTTTTAAGAAATTCGCTTCACTGAAAGTGGTTCATGGCTTTTGACGTTCGCGATAAGAAAAACATGGCTTGGTTGTTGGCTTCCCCCTCAAACTAAACAGTCACACACTAGAATCTGTGTTGACGGACGATGTGTGCTGCAGACCAGATTTCCTCTAACTTAGGAAAAAAATTGTCGGACTCATTTTGTAGTTATTAATTACAACACTAGTAAAGCAACAATTATGTCAATCTGAAAAAGTTTACGCAATACTTCATTTTGATAATGCAAGCGCGCTAGCGTAACCATGAGGAGCTTCGCATTCATCACGGAGGAATTTCAATTTGGGCGCGTGTGGTGTACTAGTAGTAGTGTAAATTTATACTAGTAAATTTCCCCTGGTCCTGGATTCAAGATCCAAAATTTTAATAATAGCTTCGCCTTTGGACTGATTCCCGAGGCCTTTTTCAATACATATTTAGTTTTTGCTAAATAATCCAAAAATTATTTGAGCAACTGGCATGAGATTACCACCATTGGATAGGTCTCGGAAAAACGATCGAAATGGTGTATTAAAACGTCAAAATCGGCCAAAATTTGACCGAGTTATGGATTTGAAAGCGAGTGTAAGACGATGCTGGTACTTTAATGGTGTAAATTTGAAAAAAGTACCGTCTGGTCTTATATTCGGAAATATACAGTAACCTATCTTCCTGCATCTGACAAAGATATGGAAGGCATCTGGGCATAAAATATGGCCACAAACTAATTACAACACTGGGCGTGCCATAGTCAGCAAGTACAAAGACATTCGAACACAAAGCAACACACGGCGATAACCGTACTTTAAATTTGATTCATTCAATACTTTTTTGGGAAACTGTAAAAGTGGTGGGGAAACCTTTAAAATTACGTATAGAAACATTACATCTGCCATGGTGAAGCAAAAATGAGTTCTGTCACTTATTTTCCATCCCAAATGCAATAGTCCCAAGTACTAAAGAAGTACGCAAAGTTGAACTTCTTTCAGATTGTGTGGATGCTAGGCTACTGAACCGCGCTTGAACCACTGTGACATAATGTGTTTACCTAACAGAACTAACCGTCAACGATGAAAACCCAGTAATTTTTTACTGACTGCATCAGTGCAGACAATTCCACTTCTGTATGAGACGCGTAAGGATTTGGCTACGAAACGCACTCAGGTTTGAGTAACTTACATAAGGCTGCAAAATTTGGCACATGTGCCGTATACGCAACGCTTCAGTGCTTGTTCAGATTTATCATGTTGCTGTGTCTCGCCAGTGCTGATACCAGACTAACTTTGATGTTTATCGTAAAGCTTTCATGATAAACACTTAATAACAATTAGCTCTGACCCACAAAGATCTCTAGACAGACTGTTTCGGCTCGTCAGTAGAGAATACTTTGTGGAGGAGAGCTAGGCTACGCTTGCTAGGGCAAATGACAAGCAGACATTTCTGCTCTTTCGCTTGCTGAAACCGTATCCGTTTCGCCCTTGTGATTTAACACTGTTACGCTCATTCTCGAAAACTAAATACTAACTATATATTACGAATTTTTGACAGTTTTTCCGACTACAAAGATGCAACTCGTCACACAACTGGCTTCATCAGGCGTCTGCTTCGTCTCATGGTCCCATGTTTTTCACATTCGGGCCATGGTTTTTAAATTCATGAAGGGGCGGCCATAGCCAGCTTAGTAGGCTGTCTCCATCTGCTTTTCAATCTTTCACCCAAGTCTTGTCTAACTATATACTGAATTGCAAGGAAAACGAAAAACAAGCCAAACAACAAAAATCGTACACTAAAAATAACGTAATACAGTAAGCCACCTTTATGCACTTAAGTTTCGTTGGAGTGGCACGACTCCGATTCGAACTGGCAACCCAACTCGTCCCCAGATCACTACATAGCGTCTCTATCACTGTGGCTGCTCCTTTACTGGCATAAAGATGACTCACTTAAGCAGTGACCAGGGCTCCATTCGACCTAGAATGCTACAGCCATACGCAATGCGAAGGAAGACATATAAATACAAAGGCTGAACCAAGGGCTAAAGAAATATACAAAAATGCCAGTGGAGGAGCGGCCATAGCGATAAAGGTGCTATGTCAGTGATCTGGAGATGAATTTGGTTGCCAGTTTGAATCTTGGTCATGCAACTCCAACGAAACGTAAGTGAATAAAGATGGCTTGCTGTATTACTAAGGCTGCACCGATAGCAACTTCACCGATCCATCCGGTTTTATCCAGTTTTGCTGATACCGGTACTGATACCGATATTTTTTAAGTGTATTCCCGATTTTTCATAAACGGTGTAATTTTCTGCAAAAGTACAATAATTATTAAAATAAAAAAAATTTGAAATAGTAACCCACAGTCAAAACCTAGCTAAGAAGATACTCATTGATTTTCTGAGCAAAACGCCGCAAACCGTGTGTTATATTACCTCGAATGGTTCCAGAGTTATCGATATTTTCGCGAAAGTTGTCGATACCGCTAATATCAGCAGCCGATCCGATCAAGTATCGGTATCGGTGCAGCCTTATGTATTGTTATTTCTAGTGTACAAATTTCATTGTTTGGCTTGTTTTCCATTTTCCTTTAACTAATTTACAGCGATTAGTGTAAATTTATATAACCCTTGGTTGAGCATTTGTATTCATTTGTTTTCCTTCTCCATTGCTTATGGCTGCAAGCTCTCTCAGCCGAATGAAGCCCAGGTCACTGGTGTGACCTTAATAACGGGTTCAGTGAGTCATCTTTACGCCAGTGAAGGAACGGCCATAGCGATAAAGGAGCTCTGTCGGCGATCTGGGGACAAATTGGGTTGCCGGTTCGAATCGGAGTCAAGCCACTCCGACGAAACCTTAGCGAATAAAGGTGGCTTACTGTACTACGTTATTTCTAGCGTACGATTTTAGCTGTTTGGCTTGTTTTCCTCTTTGCTTTATATAATTTGCTACAATTTTGTGTATTTATTTAATGTATACTCATTAACTCGTTGTTGTTCTTGATGTGTTCCTGAATAGCCAGTGATTCGAACCCTCAGAGAGGCCCATCACGCGACGAGTTTAATACCAACAGTGGCCTGGTGTTTTCCCAATCAATCTGGTGCTGTGTGTTCATGTGGTTGAACACATCAAGAACAATGATTTAATGGATATACAGGAATCAACCAATCCTGCAATTCAGCATGTAGTTACTAGTTAGGTAAGACCTGGGTGAAAAACTGAAAAGTAGATGGAGAAGGCCTACTAAATGTGAGAAGCTATGGCACCTTCTGGAATTTAAAAACCATGGCACGAATGTGAAAAACTCAAGGGACCACGAAACGAAGACAGCTGAAAAACACCTGACGAAGAAAGTCGTGTGACGAGTTTACATTTTTGCCGTCAGAAAAACTGTCGAAAATTTGCAGAATACAGTTAATTTTTAGTTTTTTTAGAATGAGCGCAAGTGTTAAAAATCTTGAAAACTCTCGAAGTAACAATCGAACATTTCATATTTTTAAGATGTTTATTGTGCAAGTACGGGCAGTATTAATGCCATTTTTATGTTAAATAAATTGCTCGCTCGCCATGCCCTCACATACACACATTTTGCGAAGGTTCACATCAGTAACTAACTATTTGCAAATGAGATAGTGCAGTATATTGTATCCATGGGGGCCAATTTCGTTGGCTGACAGACCAGCTATACAGCTTTGACAGTAATTTATCAGTGCAAGCTAGTGACAACTTGCTACTAAGTTTACACATACGGCAATACAAGAATATAAATCAGACTGAAACATGAATTTTTCACTTTAGGCAATTGTTGTACACATCCTTCACATACTTACCACCACCATGAATGTAGAAACCCAGGAGGCTCCCCTAATGTGATATTTTTCTCCCATCTTATCTGTGGATAGAGTAAATGAAACAAATATTAGCTTCTTTATCATTTTAACACTGCACACAAGCTGTCAAAATTATAACATGTAGACCACAACTTCTGTTGGAACAGCACTTAGCCTATTGATCTACAGAAAGCTTTCGACAAAATTGACCACAATATTCTCTAAAAAATAAGTGAAGAGCTTCGTCTTATACGAAAATATATAGTTTATTAAAGAGTTTTATACTGAAATATTATTTCTGGTGTTCCACAAGGGTGCGTTTTAGGTATCCACTTCTTTATTAATATTTGCAGACGACACAATTTTACGATTTCATGATTTCTATTCACTACAACTATGTTGATTTAATGATGTTGAAAGTTTCCTCATGTGATGTTATCAGTAGTTAAATTATCATCAGTTAGGGAGCACCAAAATGCTGTTGATCTGTAGCTGCTACTTAAAGAATCCCTCCGTTTTGGGTAAATTTGGATAACGTAGTAATCTGGCAAAAGAAACGCCGTTTGTCATCTTTTCAGGAAGTTTTTACTTTCTGAGGACATCTAGGCTATCAGCTCAATTTAAGGCAACGAGACGAAATGTTCTTGCAGCAATTTTTTTTGTACTGTAGGCCTTGTTAATTGCTAGCAAATACCTCAAACTTAATTTTGGGTGGTACAGTGTTGGCATCGGGATGGATCCGATCAATAAAAATGTGTATCACTTTTTATCGAGAAAACTTAGTTCACTAACTTAAGCGTACAACTTGCACATCAGATGTATACACATAATTTACAAAATTGCGCTCTCAATACAGAAAACTGAAATGTGTTGAACTGTCACTTAAGAAAAAGAAAACCAAAGCAACATGAAATTTTTTTTTGGAACATTCCATTAGTAGTACATCGGTACATCAAACTATCGGTTAAAAGGACATAAATCCTTCGGAATATCGTACGACCCGTTGAGACTGCGATTGGCAACATTTATACAGGTTCGAGTTAATGTCGCTAAATCACCTCGCACTAAAAAAAAAAAAATGAATGTGTTGGCAACATTTACATACGTTTGAACTAATGTCGCAAAACTGAGTCATGCAGGAAAGCCAAACAGTTTTGCATTATTTGGGTGGCCCAATGCAAAATTAACGTGGTTATCTCAAACACCGGTTACCACCTGGGGTCGAGAAAATTTTGTAACAGAGTAACCTTGTTACAATGAGGCAGGTCAAGTTTTGCAACATTTTGGGGCAAATCTGGTTTTATTTTTCTTTTGGTCCACAGAAAACAAGTCTAGTGTTTTTTGACTCCAACTTTCTTAATTGGTTTAGAAGAATTGCAAAATAAAATAAAACGACAAAAGAAACAGACTGTTTTGAAAATCTATTAATTAGTATTTTGGAGCAATGTTTTAAATATTTTGGGATAATTTTGGTTAGATTACCCGGGCATTTGGAAAATTCTCGACACCCACTTACCTCACCTCCGGATGGCAATTTTATAATTTGACACCATATCATTTTGTGTCGCTTTTGTACTTTTCTGCCATTTGCTCTGATGAAGTCGTAGTATATTTTGCATGTACACTTACAAACATTGGGTGTCCTGTAATCCTGAAGGTCAACAGCCTGTGTTGTACATGCATATCCACTTAAAACTCTGTGATACCAGTCCTCGCTCAAGTTGGAGTTAAATGAGGTTTTACTGTATATATATATATATATATATATATATATATATACTTAAGAATTAGGTAGGTTACACGGCAGAAACTTTACCAGCTTTCTGCGGCAGTATGGTTTTCTTTCTTTAGTGTTAACGTTATTGAGATAGCAGCAAATTGAATATTTTCTTCACACCCTGCTTTCTTTCTAAGGAGTACGATGCGCCCTCTCTCTGCCACTGAGTGGGAGAAGTAAAGTTTATCGGAGAAAATCGAAGTAAATACGACGAAAAATAACACTTTTTTTCATCACAGGAAAGCACAACACGTGGCTTTCACAAATACTTTGAATTTTTGGAGATTTAGGCCTAATGATTTCCTTCTTCGGAATGCTCCCGCTCCAAGCGGTATACACAACAAAAAACGTCACATTGGAGTTGATTTGTTCAAATCTGCCGTTCTGTTGTTTACCGCTTGTAGTCGGATCTTTATAGTGTTGTGTTTTCCTGTGGTGGTAAAAGCATTATTTTTCATTGTATTTACTTCAATTTTTTTCGAGGTCTTCAAATTTCGACTATCAACGCGTTTTGCCAATTTTCTGAAAGTAGTTTACGTTTGATCCGCGTTATTTTTTTGCAAAATTGGGCAAATACTTGAGGGATTCCCAGAAACAGCTAACTTAGATAAAGTTTATAATGATGTCAATAGCACGCAACAATCTTCAAGAATGTTAATTGTGCAACCCTCTCCCTTTGGCCAGTAGACAAAAAATGCACTCGCCATTGTTCTTTACATCCTCGTCATGTCAGAAACAATTAAGTGCAGCTACTTAATGCTTAAATATTGTTTGCAATAGTCCAACTCTCCAATATGGTGAAGCGGCCAGCAACAGGACACACTTGGTTGGAGAGCCCTTGTAATTCTGCACGCAAAGCCGCAAATCGCTTGCTTCTAGCTAATACAGTTCCTGAGATATGACAGTTGGGTTTATTAATCAGTCACCATTTTGACGAGTATTGTAGCACTAAAACTAAGTCATCAACGGCTGAATTTTCGCGAGTGGCGACCGACGTTGATGAAGGTTGCACACAATTTAATATTTAATGAACCCAATTTTAAAAATATTTAAAGTTTACAGTAAATTCTGTTTATCTTCTTTTCCGTTACATTATAACAAGCGTTTGATTGAATAACACTTCAGTTTAGTTTGGTAACGTCACTCTGGTTGTTATGAAGAACTACAGGAATGGAAGTAAACATGAGCCAGTCGTAGCAGCTGGGGAGTGCAGCCAAAGATGACTGCGTACTGGTATTTGCTACATTCTTGCAATGTTTCGTGTTGCAACTATGAGCATGGGCCAATGAGGCAATGTAATTTCTGTAGTTACTTTCTTGTGTTTCTTATGTACCTTTAAAGAGTTTATAAAATATTTGTGGCAGCAGATTTACAGTAGGTAATGGCTACATGTAATATATGGGGACTACACGATTTACACTGCATTTTTTGCACTTTATGTGTTAAACAATAACCCCAGCAGCAACCTATCAAAATAAAATTTTACACACACCCAATCCAAGTCATTTAAATCGTGCCACAGCAATTCATAAGTAGGTAATGCATTGCCAACATACTTAGGAATGTCTGCGCATCAATTACTTATGCAGTTTACTTGATTTGGAATGGATGTATTTAAATTTTTATTTTTTCTCACATCTTTTAGAATTTTGACCTTAGAGTTTATAAGTCCCTGCGTTTACAAGTTTGTGCAGGGTTTTATAAATATTACATTTTTTAAAACTGAGCAATGTTTTCTGCATC
Organism: Lithobius niger; assembly: GCA_023313725.1. NCBI lineage: Eukaryota > Metazoa > Arthropoda > Chilopoda > Lithobiomorpha > Lithobiidae > Lithobius > Lithobius niger. The sequence goes on along the minus strand of JAHWFP010208598.1, from coordinate 20,323 downwards.
AATGCACAATACGGGGATTTCATTTTTAAGGTGTCACCGATTGTTCTACTCTACACCTGTTGCAAATTCCGAACACGAGGAACCACATGTATATTTGTTAGATTTGTAAGATTCAGGCCTCTATCTAGCAAACGTTCAACTAGTAATTCATGCAACCAGAGTACGCGGAAATTGGTTTTTAATCATCAATTATAGTAGGACTACATGCCTCCACAGCTGGATGCTGTTTAATTTCAATTTTAAGCAAACAGGCCAAAGCCAGTGTTATTATTTATTACGCATAGACTACTTTTATTAGTATTGTCAGATATAAGGTTTTCATGAAATTATAGTTTTGAATATCCTTGAATTTTTCTAATTTTTTTATTGACAAGCTTGACCTACGACACCCACATTTTACACCCGTAAACTGGTGCAAAGGCCAGCTGCAAAGGCCAAACAAATGATTTAAAAATAATTTATGTTAGCATTACCAAATTTTAGCATCAAATTGCCGTATACCTGACCACACGCTACTTTTATCGTCAATTTTCATGGTGTCCCACAAATGTACTGACAAACATTGAATGGTTACAGAGGGACCGGAAATGAGCAACTATTGTTAATAAACCTATATCTGAAAATGAACCACCGCTACAGAGGTTCAGGGAGGACGTAGAGGTCTGCTAATGAAAACAGTTTTTTCGGGGGGAAATCAAAGACACATAAAGAAGATAAGCTATCAGAACATGGTACACTTTCACAGAAACGTAGGTGCTTTGCAATGGTGTAAACTCTAAGCCATCATTTCAAACATGAACGGCACATTTGGGGGAGGGGTAGTTGCTTATTTAATTTCCGTGCCCTCTATATCTACCCAATGTTTGTCAGTACATTTTGGGGACACCATGTATACCCCTACATTTTGAGGTTTATCCCTGACCATGTACGTTTCCCTGAGCTTTGGCATTAAAGTTTTTGCCTGTTCCTAATTGGTTGATAACAGTGAACAAGCCAAAAATAAAAGACGAAAATGTACTTGAATCTTCCTCTTAAGTTTTAGATTCAATTTTCCATACCGAACCTTTCCCTTGTTCTTTATGTCTATTTCCATGATCCCCAGCTTTACTTTTTTTTTCCGGGCCATTTATATTTCCTTAATCTTTGGGCATAACATTTTATGCTTGTAATGTGTTAATCCCACAGCAAAAAAGACAAAACAACTGATAAAAAAAATGTATTTGGGTTCCACAACTTAAAACTTAGTTTACAATAGCCTTGGCTTTTACTTTTTCATCCAAATTCACATTTCTCAGCTCGAACTCGGAAATTACTCATCACGCTCACTTTCAAACATGGGATACTGTCTGTATCTTGCAAGTTTTCGATTGTATATCAACAATCTTCATCAGGCACGGTCAAGAAAAATCAGTACTCTGGTTAGATCTCTCGTTATTTTCGTCTGTTTGCTTGCTTTCTTGACCATGCCCGGTGAAGATTGTTGATATACTAACGAAAATTTGCAAGATACAGACACTATCCTGTTTTTGAAAGTGAGCGTGATAACTAATTTCTGAGTACGAGGTGATTCTGGCGAGATTCTATTAAGCCTAACGGTTTATTTTGTGACATTTCTCACCGTTTCCAAGTTTTTTTTTCCATTTCCTACTCATGCAAAATGAACTACAAAAGCTTTCTTCCCCGTTTGCGATTGTATTATTATCTACACGCATATTGTTACAGGCTTAAAGGTACATTCCGCCCGGTTGGTTTTCCTGAATGGCTCAATTTAGTAACATTACTTCAGACGCACATAAATGTTACAAAGGCATTCCAGGGGTCGAAATATTCGGATGCACAGGGGCAAACTGCACTCCAAAGTTCCGCTTTGCACTCCTGGCGCAGCACTTGCAGTGCAAAATTACACCCCCGAAGTTGAATTTTTCATAACTTTTTATCCGTACAAGCTACACAGTTGCGGTTTGCGGCACCTTAAACAGCTTGGAATTAGATTTGAGGTCGCACCATTCCTTCAAAAGAAGTTTAACTCCATTTTTTTTTTGCTACATTTGGTTAAACTATGGGTATACGTTTTTCAGTTGAATAGTGAAGTTAAGTCAGTTTTAAGCAAAGTGTGGGAAAACTGCACACATCACCGAGATGTTGAATGTTAGAATTTTCAATGGCTATAAAATGAGATACCACCGCGTTGGTTTACATTTTCGTTTTGCACTCCAGTAATCGATTTTTGGAGCAAATTTGCATCCAGATCAAAATTTGGAAATTCGTTTTCCCGTTTCTCCCCTTGTGAGAAACGGTATTGTTACATTCACTCTAACCTATATAAATGTTACAAAGGGTATTTCGCGCATGATGTACCTGAAAATTGAATATTTCGGTACTGGACTACACGGCACGGACTACCGCTTCAAACCTCCAATACAGGCCTACCTCATTTTACCTACCACACTGATTTCAATAGAACACTTTATAGTAGTAGCACACAGTAGCTTCCTTACATTACTTATTCAGCTTTACCAGAGCATTGAAATGACAACGTAGGTCGGCTATTAATTTTTATATGGCTTTTCGTAGCTCATCCAGGTCTCTTCCACAACACACATACAAACTGAACACACATATTTAAGTGCAGCGGCCATGATGAACACACACTAGAAGCCATCACAATTTTCGGCTTTTCTTCCAACACTTCTTCACAATTTCAACACATTTTCAGCTTTATATTTTGAGAACACAAATGACGTAGATGCCACACGTCGTTCACATAACTGCTTTTCTCACCTCTGATAGGAATGTCTGTGCTGCTTTCTGTGCCCCGACATGTAGTAAATATTCGTACACATATAACGCTAACCTGGAAAAAAAAATTTCAGAAAAAAAATTAATAATAATGATACAAAATGGCGAGTGAGGCGAGCAACAATGAATGGCTTTCACGTCTTGATCGGCGGATTTCTGAAACGATTTGTTTTTCCTCACGATTATGATGTGACGGTTGGTGGATGAAGCGATTTACAGCAAGTAAACAAAGTCGGTGTTTACATTTTGGACCCAAATTTATGCTTTTATAGGGTTTAATTTGGTCAAGGTTAAGCAAAAGTATCTGAACACTGTTTGGAATTGCATTTATTTGGTGGTCGGTAGTGGAAAAAAGCTCCATTGTAAGGATTCAATTTTGACGAAACTTTTGTGTAGGCCCGGCCTTATTGTTTCATTCACAATCTCACGTTTCGACGTGCAAAAACTAGTCACATTCGTCAAGCATACGACACAATTTGGATCAAAATTGAAACTCGGTTTTGAAACCAGTACCACCGAGCAACATTATTTGTTCGTAATCACATTTTTTGGCCAACCCCCAGCGGACACACAATGTTTGGATTAGCAGTTTGGTACGTTTATGTGCACGTTTTTGTTCGAAATTTCAGTGTTATGGGTGCAAAAAGGAAGAAAAATAGATACGAAAGACAAGAATACAACGCAAATATCACATTATTGCCCAGAATTTTTTTTTTTTTGGCGATACCTCAACTACACGCGCGCACATTGTTTGGTTCTCCACAATTCAATCTGTGATTTTTTTGTGCACATTTTTTTTGTTTAAAATTTTCAGGGTTGGAAATTCACAACAACGTGTAAATGAACACACTTTTTTTGTGTGTGTACGTGTGCGTTAGCCGAAGCCGAGTAAATAAATAAATTTGGTAAAAATTTCACAATCACAACACAGGAGCAAATCGAGACACACACACACACGGGGGCTGGAGTTTCGATAACAAAATGCACCATTTTATTAGAAAAGCACCGTGGCAATACGATTCCGACCTCCACCGACATCCAGTTTCAGTTTTGCACATCACGATTTGGGCATCGGATAATTCCTAAACTGTGTTATCAAAGCCAAAACGTCCGTTCTCCGAGCCTTTGTAAAGCTCCGAAACACGCCATTTTGGAGTGAGTCCAATAACTGGAACAGCCATTATGGAGGCTTTTTCATTGACAGACTCCGGCGTCCGCACGTTGCCGTCGCTTCAGCCACCATTTTCAACGGGAACAAGGGAAAAATCGGCGCGATCCGAGACAGAATAGCCATTGCTGAAGCGATGGAGGCGATTCAGGGAGCCCCTAACTGCCGAGGATACTTACTTTTCCCTAGCTTGAGCATCCGAGGGAACAGTTGAGCCTTTCCCCTTAGCGTACATGCTGTAAAGTTGAACTGTCAACGCACCTGTCAAGCCATCAAGGACGATACCGACCCTGTTACCATAGAAACATCAATTGACCTGTCAAAAGCAGCGCTTTGATTGGGCTCAATGCTCACTTCACAGTGGGCAGCCTCGAAACTTTTGTTTGCGTAAACACGCTAAGGAGAATGTCGATCGCTGATTGGCTGGAGGATAATTGATGCAGGCTCTTCCCGTTAGTGCGATTCCCTCCCACACCAGTCGCTTGTAATTGGCGTTAATTTGGACGAGTTTTGCCACACAATTATGAAATGAGCATTGTTTTTCGGTTCAAGACACACACACGTATTAATGTATTATTCCATTTGCACTGTCTGCGATCGGCGTGTACGAGTACGCACTTTCCTGAAAAAAGAATTCGCGCCCGTGCTCTCAGTAGTTGGAACTGCCAAATTTTCGATTCGAGCATAATGTCGATTTGCACAAGTCGCACTTGCAGTTTGCTTCTAAATAATTATCCTAATTTTTTCATTAGTTTAAATTTTATTTCACGACAAACGGACGTACATGTGTTCTTTAAGGCATTTCTATTCCATACGCAGCACACCTGGCTTCTGTCTGCGGTCCTGCAGTCGCCACAGGCAACAGCAACGCTGACCTCGGTATAAGAGACGGAGGTTGCTCTTCGACAAGACATCAGTTGCAAACATCGAATTTGCACGCATAATTTCAGAATATGCGGTTTTGAAACAACCTGAGAAATTTGCATGGCCACTGACAGTCTCCGGAATTTGCGTTCTCGGTTGCGATACGGTCAAGATTTTGTCGTTATAATAAGGCTTTCAACCCAACTTACCTCGTTTTAACATGGTATCGTTCCACGGAGCTTCCGCTGTTCCGTTCACCCTCCCGCTATCGAGGAACGACATATTTTATTGCGCATGCGTCAGCCAAAGAAATATGTCTGCTGTTGCTGGGGAAGGGACGTTGTCCTGGCCAGAATTTCAGGAAGCTATCACAGAATTTTTGACGTTGTCCACAACTTTAGGTGACCAATGGACTTTAAGAAGAATAAAGGTTAGGGTAACGCTACATCAATAGGAAGTCGTAAAAAATAACGTCGTTATAATAGTTTTTAGTGACCACTCTTCCAACAGTAACTTGTTCCCGCCAATCGCGTTGAACTGAATGGAATTGGAAACATTATTACTGTAAATTCATACACAATCTCCCATTTCTGTGTTCAAAATTTACGACTGAAAAAAAGGTCGATTTAGTAAGCTGTGGAATTTGGGGGAAAAATAATAATTTTTAGAATCTTAGATTTATTAAGCCACGGAGCGTTCATAGATTTTGTAACACACCAGTGTAAAACTTGGCATAGCCCCCCACCTGATACGTAACCTTGCTAATCCCCCTCCCCCAACCCCGCACTAATTGTGTATATTTTTTTTGTTAACACTGGAGGGGGGGGGGTAATAGATAGTGATTAAAAAAAAATTAAAGTTGGAAACAAAAGTCAGAAAAATAAATTAAAAAAATTTAGCGATACAATAGAAACCGAATTAGCAAAAAAATAAGTAAAAATTGTGTTGCGTAACACTTTTTTCGTGCGCCCCCCTCCCATCATAACAGATGGTAACACATCTGCGCAACCATCCTTCCCCTCTTCAGGAATTACGTAATTTGTAAACGCTCCCCCACTAATTAATTAAGCATTATTGGAGTTCTATACTGCTGGGGGAAAAAATGACAGTGATAACTTAACTAAAAATCATAATTCGGATTACGGATCTCTATTAATACAAGTTCACAGTATATAACCGTCATCTCACTTCTTTTAGTGCTACGTGGGGCTCTAGTGGTAATTGCGGGTACTAATACCTCTGCTAATGCTTTCGCCTTCCACGCAGCACCAAGGGCAAAAGCATTATCAGAGGTATTGGTAGCCGCAGCTACCTCTAGGGCCACGCGTAGTACTGAAAGAAGTGAGATGCTGTAACTCTTTACCTACTGGGGAGTTAATTTAATTTAATTAATTTAGTTAATTCATTAGCCTGAGGTAGTTATGTCGGCTCCCAATGGGCTTGTAGTGAAAAACGGACTAGATGATTTTGTCAATGACGACAAAACTTACTGTTTTGATCTCACCGGTAGCCCCTGGTTTGTTATTAGTATTTTTTGGCTTATTCTTTTTCATTGTTATTTTTACATAATGGTATACGCTTTTATATTTGTCTTTAATATTGGACGAGTTCAAAACTGAAACAAGTTGAAAGCTTTGTTAAATTGGGTAAAATTCTATGTGCAACGGATGTCAGTCTTTTTGCGTTAAGAGAGAGTTAAAAGTGGCGATTTGACAGGGAAGTTTTTATGGCTGCTTTCCCCTTTACAACAAAATTCACATTTACTTGCTGTTAAAACCAAATTATTTATTTGAATACCAGTTAATGTTTGCATCCAATACACAACTCAAGATAGATTATATAAATAAGGTTAAGATTAATGTGAGTCAGGCAATTATCGTTGATAATTTCATTTTTGCGAAAACGGGCAGTGGAGGGGGTAGGAGTACAAAGCTGGACCGGCTTCCCCTCCCCCCACCCCCGAGAAATTGTACTGCTCTGGTCTAGCAAATTAAACTATCAACGACTTATGCTCGACCTTTAGGCCGCCCGTGCACTGAGCGACTTGGCCGCACGGCCAGGTTGCTGCAGCCAATGAAAATGATTAGTGCGTGGATTTACATAAACGGTAAGCGTTCTCATTGGCTGCAGCAACCTGGCCGCGCGGCCAAGTCGCTCAGTGCGCGGATGACCTTATCCAATTTAAGGGTCCACTTCCGCAAAAGCTCCGAGCATGATGGCCGACCTATCTAGATTCCGGCACGTGAAGTTTAGAAAGGTTTAAGATTTTGATTGCGGTTTCTGGTGTTATGTGGTTAGTTTAGGTTAGGTTAGGTTAGGTAAATTTGGAAAAAACTGACCTTATTTTCGAGAAACAGTGACCTTAATTTACCCTTTACACCAACGGAGATAGTACAACCAACGTATACAGATCGATGGTGGACGCGCTTGGAGCCGCTGTGGAAGTGGTTCCCAATTTAATGCAAAAGATACATCAAGCTAACAAATTCACTTATTTTTGTTTTAATTTTCTTTGTCAATTAAAGACAGAAAGCCAAAGGTTCAACAAGAGTTAAATAAACACAGATTCAAATCTATTTACTTTACCTTTTGGACTTTGTATGTTAGACTGCCTGACCAGAGAATTGAACCCACGACCTTTGAAGCCAAAGGCCGAGGTCCTACCGCTGAACCATACTGACACGCCCTACGGCCTTTGGCTTCAAACGTCGTGGGTTCGATTCCCTGCTCAGGCAGTTTGATATTTAAGTCCAAAAGGCAACGTGAATAGGTTTGCATCTGTATTTATTTATTTGTCAATTATGTTGAAATAAGAACATTTACATACAAGCCAGGTCAATTCTTGAATGGAAACTTCCTGTGCAGGAAGTCCATTTTAGCGAGAATATATGCTAAAAAAAATCCCGTTAGTGTTTGGTGTTGTAAAACACAGTATACGTGTGCTTATATTTACTAAATACTGTTATCCTGTTTCACGTCACATTGTTGTGTTGGCATGAGGTAGGGAAAGTTTCGCTATGTAACCACAGGTACAGTAGCAAAACAAACATTTAGACAAAACAACTTAAATGATATGCCAAAACCCAAATGAGTGAAAACTGCCCAAAAATGGGACTAGAAATTTGACCTCGAACACTTTTGCACTTGGTTTAGCGGTTGTGAATGGCAAAAGCTTGGAGGGTCGCGCAGTTTGGGTTTTGGATGTGATCAAATAAAAATTTCTGTTTAAACACGGTACCCCATTGACTTCTCGACTACATTATGAACGTATCGGCATCATGACGCTCGGCTTGACGCAATTTTTTTTTTTTGTAACCTTCGTCCGTATTTGCACCATGATTAAATTATGCTTAAATTTAAATTATATTTTTAAAAATCCTGCAATATTTTTTATTTCCTCACCGCGAAAAATATTGCGTCTGCCTCAAAAGATATCGTTGTTATGGCAACGCGGAGTTTGCCTCCACAAAATTTCGAACGACTGACGACGCCTCCTCCTCCTCCAAAGCCAGGCTTCAACTTTGCGATCGAGTTTCGCCAATGTGCCGCTAGATGTCGGGACTCGGTAGTGTTGCTGGAGTATTGAACCACCCTCCCACCTTGAGCCAGGAGAGTAGACTGCTCCAAATTAAAAGAATAGAGCGCTGTTGCCTGGAGAGAGTAAGGGATCGCCCACCCACTTGCAGATACCTCGCCGACCAACGCGCGGGGTGGAAAATAAAATAAAAAAAAAATTACAGAAGAGCCTCTAAACTGTCTCAACATTGACGAAGTGATAGACAGCCATGATTATTGGCGTTTCTAAGCTTAAATTTGGTTGTATTTTTAAAAAATGAAGGCTTGTAATCGATTCGGAGAACTCTGCGAAGATTTGTTAGTGCGCTGCGTTATAAAATGTGAACTTGTGCAAATTTTGTATTTAATTGCAAATACGAATATGATACATTTTTTTTTCAACGCGTATTCGTGATTTCGTATTAAATTATTACGCAAGTCCGGGTAACGAGTTTTTGCTTTGTTTGCTAGTTTCTGTTTTTACGTGGCTTTCGACTGCTGAAGCGGCAATTGGGTTCTTTTAATTTTTTTTTTTTAATTTGTGTCTTGGTCGTGTCCACGTGACAATTAAAGCCGCAATATTTGACCCTGTATAAATTCGGTTATTAGTTTTCCGAGACGTAAAAAGGTAGAAGTTTAGTGTTTTGTTTTTTTCCGTGGGAAAATATACTCCGGCGGTTGTTACAATCGTAATTTTGTGCGGATAAGGGGATAATAAAGCATCTTAAAAGAATGACTGGAATTATTTCAGATTTCTTTTTAATTTATTCAGAGCATTTCTGGTTTTCGGAGATACTAAGTAAAAATAAATGTAGCCCTTTGTCTTTCACACTATTGTTTTATTTTTTTTAATACTTTTAAATATTTTAGCTTAAAACGGCTTTAAAATATGTTGTCTTTTTAAGACTTTTCTTTGTCGTATTCAAAACAAATAATCGAACTAGTGCGCAGAGGGAGGGGCTCCACACCACCCCCTAGCCCCAAGTATTTGTTTCATCAGTTTTAGTTAAAACATTCATTCGTTATGTTTTTTGTGTAACTTGTACGCCGTTCGCCTTTATTTTTTTACGACTTTCAATTCACGTTTAACGAAATTTTCGGGATTGTTTTTTATTTTATTTTATTTTTTGGATTCAAAACTAAAATTCTGGTATGGGGGAAAGAGGGAATAATTTGTTAAAGTTTTGCGTAAAATCGTTTAAATCGGAGGCTTAAACCTTTGCTGTGTGCATGGGTACCTCGCACATTGGTGCATGTGCCCCTCCTTTCTCCTTCCTTTTTTTCGGGGGGGGGGGGGGGGTGATCATTCGGTAGAAGACTCAATTAGCCAATGTCGTTCGTTTGGGCTGGCTGGCAGTTTGCGGCCTCCAAATAATGCCGGATGGTGCGTTAAAGACATAGCCGAAAAATCAAATAGTTTCTATTGGGGCAATTTTGAGTAAAAACAGTTCTTGTTCCCTGGAATTGGAGTTCAAATTGTAGTTCGTTGCATTCGAGTGAACTCTAATGCGTTTTTATTCCTGTAGTACCTGCAAAGCTGTGAGCATGGGGATACGAGCTCTAATGTTTTGTTTTTTTCTAAATGGCGAGGCCGTTGTTTGTTTAGTAAATTACTTTAGTGTAACCCAACGTTAGCCGTGGCACCAGAAGAAGAGAGGGATAATTTCGTTAGGTAAATCCCTTCAGAAATTCCTGAGTTCTTTTACGTGCCACAATCGACATGAGCACAAGACATATTGCAGTGCCCAAATATGTCTTCCCGAAAATGCCAGGGGTGGATGAGGCCAGACTCGAACCCAGGACCTCTGGCTCTGGAGACCATCGTGGTAACCTTTAACAGTGGTAATATTAACATGTAGTTAATAACTACATGTTAATATTACCACTGTTAAAGGTTTCCGACCGCTTGCGAGTCATCTATAACTACTAGTTATAGATGACTCGCAAGCAGTCGGAAACTGCTTCGGACAGCAGATGTTAGATGCTCGGAATAGCTTTTATTTTAGCTTTCTTCAAACTTTGCTTATACCAATTTTATTTGGGCAATTAATATCACCCTCCATTAAACCTGCCTACGTAGGTAAAGGTTTTATTTTTGTTGCTTTATCTTTTTACATAGCCTAACCCGAACCGTAAAAACCTTCACTCACCTGCTGACTTAAATACAAATACTATTGCATTACATTGTGCTTAATTTTTTTTTTTTGTGTGTATTTGACCGTTCCTTGTTACATTCTTCGGTGGCTGAACGTGGATCAGCCTGGGTTATTGAATATGCTGAGCTGACTGCAACTGGAAAGAGGTGTGCGTCCCCACGTCCCACCCCTACCTCCCCGATCAGGCTCTGGTACCGTAACGCCATCAGGATTCTTCAGCAGTTATGGTACCGTCGGGCTCCTACCCATAATTGAGAGTTTCTCAGTTCGAATCGCCTCTCCTCCACCTGGAACATCCGTAAGGCTAAAATTTGTGCACTCTTTCTGTAAACATGCCTTACAAACTTACTATCTTTGTATTTCCCTCGTATAACTTGTTTTCGTTATATGCTACACCGTCAATGCTGGCTCTCACTCCTGTACAAGAATCACCATGAAAGAAACGTAGCTTTAGCGTTTTACGTGCATTAGCGCACTTGTGTGTGTGGGGGGGGGGCTGACAATGTAAATTGGACCAATGACGTTATAAATGGGTGAGGGCAACACAATCCTCACTACTTCTTCTTGTGAGGGCACCAAATTAACTGAAAACACAAAAAGTTTTATATACTTCACTTTCAAAACCCCTTCCTGCCTACATAACAAAGCAAACAAGTCCAGCTAAACCCAAAAATCAGGAATATCTGATAACTTAAAGGTCTGGAATGGGTGTATGAAGCTGTTGCGGCGCCCCCCCCCCCCCCCACCTTCCTCCCCTCCCCAGCCCCTCTTTTCGCAAACACAGCCTCTTTCCTTTGGTGGCTTTGTTAGGAATCGATCAACATCCTGCCTAGTTAACGGAACTGTAGGCATTCTAGTTAGTACGTTCCGTTAGCAATAGACAAGAAGCGAGTACTAGCGAGTGGTTCCAGCCATCGGGGAAAAAAGGAAGAATAAATGGGTACTGCAACCGATTAATTTGCACTGAAAATGGGGGGGGGGGGAACTTTGGTCACAAAACCTGCCATACTAAAGAATGGAAGCCAGAAATATGCTCTAAAACAGCGTTAAATGCTGCAGCTTTTGAGGATCTGCTCCGGTCCTCGCTGGGGGAGCTTACAACGATCTCCCAGACCCTCTAGCTGGATTTGTTGCGTCCCTCCCAAAGTACTTTTTTTGTGTGGCTATGCTAACTCTGTATGTAAAACTAATTGGCAAAACTAGAGTTACAAGCCCCCCCCCCCCCCCCCCCCCCCGCGGCACAACCTAGCAATAAAGAGGGGGGGCGGAGGGGGGGGGGGGGGGGAGGAGAGCGGGGGTTGGGGTTTGGGAATAACTCTCGAACATTGCCCCCCCCCCCCCCCGGGACTAGTGATAAGTGAACTCAGTAGTGGATCCAAGATGAAATTTTAGGAGGGGTCATTCTGCGTCAGCTAGGAGTAAAAACATCATTTTTCAATTGTTGTCCCAGCTCCCAAATTTTAGGGACGGGGTGGGGGTGGAGGGCGACAGAAGCAAGACTTGTGTAACGCACAATCTTTTTTTTTCACTTTTTTATTACCAGTAAAAGGAAATCCTTTTGTATTCACCATTTCCTGTTTAAACTAAAAATTCTATCCAAAATAAATTAGTTTTATTCATAAGAGTTTTGCTATTAGATACTTATTCGACTCTTCATGTCGTGGATTTTTGTTTTAGAGCTTTTCTCTAATCTTAAAAAAAATTGAGAGAAATATTTCTGGAACAGTATAGGGTAAAGAATTAACATTTCTACCTTTTTTATTCCGTTGGTTTAGGTCTTTTTTTTGTGTGTGCTTTTGTTCGTTTTTGTATTCCGCATAGTGTAACAATGGACGAAAGTGAAATTAAAGTGGACGAAAGCAAAAAAAAAAAAAAAAGGACGAAACAGTGTAAAAAAACTTATAATTACAATGCTTTTGTAAGTGTGCCTCTATCCGTATAGAGAATCATAATACCGAAATGTATGCAGCCATTGAAGATGATTTTAAACAGTAATGCAGTATTATCAGCTCGTGTGTTTGATTCGGTTTTAGGAGGGGCGATCGCCCCCACCGCCTCCTCTAGATCCAGGCCTGAGTGAACCAACCGACCCAGCCTTTCTCCCCGCTGCCCCCCACATTGGAAATGAGTTTTTGTCTTTGGTTTGGTGATATCATAGGAGTTGATTGTGTTTGAATGGATAAGCAACTTCCAGCTCAAATGTATAGCCGAAGTGCGTAGTCTTCGATGGCAAGCGTGACTCACGAATGTACCCAGAATACAAAGCGCGTCTGCCACTTCCGCCTGACCAAGCCGCCATGAGGTATTCGCGGTTGATCCGCTCGTAGGCGGTGGAATTTTCTGTGAAATACGCCCTGTACTTTATTGTTTATGATGTATCAAACGTAGGTAACGTAGGCAGGGGGGGCCCCTTGGCTTGTATCATAGAGGATTATGCCTCTCTTCCACGCTGTGCTCGTGAGCTTCTTGGTGCGCCAGGTTTGGGTGCGTCCCTCCTTCTTGACGCCGGACTTGCTGGCTTTCCAAGGCCAGCCCTCGTCCACTCACCGTGTCCATGGGTTTGGTGCGGAGTCGCGAGTTCAGCCATTCTAGTTGCTGGCGAGGCGCCCGGTGCCCATGCCGCCTGTACTCAAATATTCTGTGACGCCTCTTTCTTTCTTGAGGCCGCGGAAGGGGGTATAGGTATTTGTGTTCCTAGCCTTCGTTTGGAATACAGTTTTTTCCTGAGGGCTCTTCCCTCTGCCTTTGTTGGAGAACTCGCTGCTATTTCTTTGGCATTGGATATTGGCATTGATATGCATCTCCCCAGGTTCTGCATCCTGACGGATTCTCTTGCTGGAATCGGTTTTTTGAAACGAGGTTTCAGTACTATGTCGGTGGCGCACCCTATATTGTACGAGATTGGGTGGAAAATCTACACTGCCAGTATGTCTGGGCTCTCGATTGTTGTTGCCTGGGTCCCGGGACACTCCGGGATCTTCGGGAACGAGATGGCGGACAGCCTTGCCAAGCGTGGGTATGAAGAAAGGCGTAATGGTGTGACCTTTCCTGTGAGCCCGGGGGATATGCGCCCTGTCGTCTCCAGAGTCTTTGCCACCTTGTGGGCCGACAGGTGGGCTGGCGGGCCCACTGGCCGTGCCCTGTTCGATTTTCATCCCTCTGTGGCTACGCCTAAAGCATTGGGCTACCTATCGCGCCGTGACGCGGGCCTGATCTCTAGGCTGCGGACTGGTCACGTCCAGCTCCGTGCGCATTTGTTTCGTCTCGGATGGGTACGTACCCCAACCTGTTCGTGTGGCAGGAGCCCCGAGACAGTTAGTCATTTTCTTCTTGACTGCCCTCTGTGGGCTGATCGACGCCATTTTGCTCTCTGTAGTGCAGAGAATCGTCTGCGCCAGGTCACATCTCCATAGAATTTGTGCAGGTGGGACCGACTTTCTGGCTTTGACACGGACTGTTGGCCTGATGGGTCGCCTGGTCTTCTTGGTAGCATGTGCGTTGGGATGTAACAGGCAGTGGAACTTTATGTGCAGTGGCAGGCGGTGTAGCTCTGGAACTCTGTGACTTTATCCATATTGAGACCAGTAAGGTTGTGTTAGTGGTGGTGTATGATTAGATTAAGTTAGGTTTAGGTTTAACTTAGTAAAGAGTGTACGGCTTTGATGCCTTTTAGACTCTAATTAAAGAAACAAGAAGAAACGTAGGGAAGATAAGAGATTGTTATATTGCCAGGCATTACGTGCCATTGTGTTTTGTAACAAAGTTTGACAGTCGAACGAAACCTTAACGCCGATTGTTGGGGAAGTAAATATCGTATTTTTATAACACGAGACGGGGTGCTTATGAATGCATGATATTTGCAAGAAAACCGGTGTAGAATGAGTCATCTTCTTGTGACAACAGTAAGTTTAACCAAGTTAAAATGTCGTAGCAGCAGAAAAATTGAATAAATTACTAAATCTAATTTAGTACCGTTGTACCAGTTTAGTACCGCGTTATACTAGGCATCGTCTGCTTTCTCCGCCATGTTGAAAGATGGTTTAGACGGATTAAACCTAGTGCGTTGGGTGTAAATTTCCGATAGCGCGGCCGCGAGTGCCGATTGGCGTGGCGGTACGTCCTTTGGCGCCGCGCTCTTAAACTTCCGGTTTAGTCAAGTTGCTTATCCACCAAAACACAATCAACTTCTATGGTGATATGTTAACTAGCAACAGTTTTGTCAGCATAGGTCACGATCGATTAGTTTTCGACCAGTGAAAACAAATTCTTATTCAATTTTGTCGACTGACCAAACTTCGGGAGGGGTGGGATTACGACAACCCCCTCCCCCCATATGTAAAATCGGCCCTGTGGCACCTTCGTTTACTAGATAACTTGCTGCTTCTAAATACACACAGGCTCAAAACTGAGTCGGTTCGGGAGCATTAGTTTCCCCCCATATGGCGTGCGAGTGAAAGAAATAAGTTATTTTTTTGTTATCGATAACTTACATGTCAAACATCGATATGCTTATTAGACATCCTAGCAATCTGGACAATAAAATTTAAATGCCTTCAAGAACACGCTTCTTAAAGTGCTACCACTTACCTGTGTAACCAGCTTTGTTCAATACGTTTGTGTCCCGTAGAAGATCCGTTGGACTCCCCTCTCGTTTATGTGGAGTAGACGAGACTAATAATAGCCTAGTCCAGTCAAATTAGATTTTTTTTTTATGAATAAACTCTCATTAATCGAAAATTGGTACGCAAGCCCTATTCATCATAATAACCAACATACTGAAACTTACCAATATTCCAAGTTGAGCTTTGGTCGCCATCTTGGAAATATGGCCAAAAGTGACTTCCGATTGAGGGTTTTCGTCGTTATTCAAATCTTTTGTTAGCTTTACGGCAGTGATGTATAGGATGAAAGTTGCGGAGCAAAAACATCTGGAGAAAATTTCAAAAACCTAAAGTTATATGAACAGTGGATGCTTTAGTTCCACACAGCTCGCATGTTGGCTTTTGTCTCGTACGACGACTCTAAATTGCACACATCTACGTAAGCATCGAGCTTACGTCAATACATAACAGAATAGGAATCGAAGATTCGTAAAAACTAAGGAGTGCTCCAAACCGCATACATTTATCTAAAAAAGTTGGTAAATTAACATGATTTCTTTGTTTGTTGCATCTACAGTGAAACCTATTTATAACAACAGTCCAAGAACCTTTTGGAAATAGCGGTTACATCAGGTTTATCTTTATAAAACAATCATTTCGGCATGCATCGCTGCATGAAGAGCCTAAGAAAAGCGAGCGACTTAGTGCGTGATGTAGGGAGTGATGTAGTGAGTGATGTAGGAAATTACGTGAAGACTGGTGCAGTGAGTGATATGTGTTCTGCCCCTGAGTGCACTATGTACGAAGTAGACTCTTGTAGTAACCTAGGTGGTGATATGTGAGAGGGAGTGGTGGATCAGGAAAATTGAGTAAACACTGAGCATTGTGAGACCGCTGCGCTAATTCAGGAGGTGATGTCAAAGGCTTCCTATCATTGCCTTCCTGATTCCATTCACTATAAGTTCAGTATAAGAGGAGTGGTTCCACTGGGTTCCGTCTCTCCCAAGACCCTTAGGGCCAAATTCATAATGACGGCTCAACTCAAAGTCTGAGCTGGTATTTTGCTAAGTCAGGGTGAATCTGAGCTGAAGCCTGAGTCCGTGCTTAGCTCATGCTGTGGTGTCATTGTGAATACCAAATTGCTAAGCTGAGCTCGAGCTCATGCTTAGCTCACGCTGAGCCATCAATATGAATTTGGCCCTTAGTGCTTGGGAGACTTCAATGCCCATCACTGGCTATGGGGCAGCAAGCGGTGTGGAGCTAGAGGTCGGCTAATTGCATTCTCGTTGGCTTGTCTGCATTTAAGCTTGGTGCATGATGGCTCCCCAACCTATGTATGGTGGTGTGATGGTGCGGTTCAGGCGTCTGTCTTAGGCTTATTTCTGTGTAGTAGGCAGCTGGTGGATTTGTTTGGTTTTAAGGTTTCTCACGATCTCCGTGGGAGCGACCATTTGCTGGCTTTGCTTTTCCCGTTAGGGTCAAGACTGACTGTTCCCCGGAGATCTTTAGGGCGTCCGGTTGTTGAGCATGGTACGTTTGGTCCCTTTGGCCTGGGAAAGTAGTCTGCACTTTGTGGTGGACCCCCAGTGTGCAGTGTGGCTCATTGGCACTGCCTCCCTTCTGAGTTACGCTGGTACATCAATATAGGAATATAGGAAACGCGTGCCATTTTGAGATGTGAGAAGTGTCTTTTTTGATACTCGTTTTTGTAGACAAATTGAATCTGCGTGTTCACCATCTGTCGTCTGAAATTTGGTGCACGCACAAGATGACGAGCCAAAGCTGACCTGAATTTTAGCAGCTTCTGACCATAAATTGCTTCGTGGGAAGGACAGAAAAAATACCTTCAACTAACGGTTTTCAGAGGTGTTTCATCTACCTGAACGTCCTTGCCCAGGTGTAGTGCAGAGGACTGGCTAGAGGGATCTCTGTGTCGGGAGGTAGCTCTCAGCAACTCTGTAATGCTCTTTATGTGTGGGGTGTTGATAGTGCTGCTGGGATTGACAGCATTTATTATAATTCTCTCTGGTTTCTTGTAGTAGGAGTTCCTGCGCTGCTTTTAATGCTTATTCAGTGGCAGCGAGGTGCCCTCATCCTGGCCGTTCACCATTCTCTCACCTGTGGCGAAGCGAGGAAAGTGCCACTCATTCCTTGCTGGCTATCGTCGCATTGCTCTTCTTTCCTTTATACGTCAGCTGTATGAGCGAATCTTGGTGCGCAAGCTTGTCTGGACTTTGGATCAAACTTATAGTTTTGATCTACAATTCTGCTACTGGGACAGCCATTGTGCACAAGATGCCACTCTGTACCTGAAATCGGTCATTCAATGAAGCTTGGATTTATGGTAACATTGTTTTAGCGGTTTTCCTGGATATCCGGACCGCTTACGACACTGTGATGACTGAGTGAGACACTTCTCCAACAATACAACCAGTAATGCAATCTTAGCGTTTCTGGGCAGACGCCCTTTTGTTATTCTGGTGGGAGGCTTTTGGTTCGACGTCTTGGAGACTGATCGGGGCCTCCCGCAGAGGAGCTACCTTGGCCTGATTTTTTTTGCAGTTGTTCTCAATGACATCTTGGTAAAGCTGGGTCAGCATACCAGTGTGGTTGCATATGCAGACGACATTGGTGTCTGGCTCGTTGGACCTAACATTGCAATCCCTATTGGTATCATGGAGCGAGTTGTGAGCCGTGGCCTCTCCCTATCCACGGATAAAACTGAGGCTGTCGTCTTTGCTCGTGGTTCCTTGATAATCACCTCGTTTACTGTAAATGTGTCTTGTCATCCCCTCATGTCGGGAAGTTCGGTACTAAGGTGTTTTAGTAGACTCACAGCTTTCATGGTCAAGTGATGTTCCAGCAGTAAAGAGAAATGTAGCAGACAGACTGGGCAGTTTTGCTGATCCATTCGTTGTGTGTCCGCCATGCCTTTGGGTGTGGTGTCTGAAGGTTGAGTGGGTATTTGGCTCTCAGCCCAACTCATTGGTGGCCGAGGTCTGTTATGATGCCCCTTTCTACTGTGAAAGGTGGGAAGGTGGCCTGTTGGGCATCTTTGTTCCAAGTTTGAAGTTCAGTGTAAGTTGTTTCCTACCTATTGTTCCGTCTGTGTTTGTGTGTGAACTTGTAGCTATTTCTGTAGCGCTTGATGTTGCCTTGGACTTGTCCCTTCCGCACATTACTATTTGGTCCGACTCTTTTTCAGTATCCATTTTCTCTGGCGGTCTGTTGGATGCCTTGCTGTTGGCCATCCACTCGTTTTGGACATAGCATCGAAGCTCTGTCAGGCTAATAGGTTACGTGGCTCTATCCTGTATCCCTAGTCACTGTGGTAGGTATGGCAATAATGCCGCGGATGATTTGGCCAGGCGAGGTTGGTAGGATTGGACGGCGAGGGTAACCTGCCGACTCGTTTTACGATTCATCCCACTACTGCACCTCCGTGGCTTTTGGGTGCCCTGCTGAAGAGCTCTGCGGGCTTGGTGTCCAGGCTGCGAATAGGTCACTCTTTCTTGTGTGGATACTGTTTCCACCTCGGTTGGGCATTGTCCTCAGCTTGCCAATGTGTAGCAGAGGAGACTGTCTCACATTTCCTTTTTGATTGCTCAGTGTTATCAGTGCTTCGACAGACACTGTTAGCAAAGAACACTTACGGCAAAAATGTGCAGCAAGCACTGGGCGTTCAGGGCCCGACAAAAGGCAGCAGTAGCACGTAACTGGGTCTAGTTGGAGGATGCACGCTGTTTGATTCACTGTGCAGGGTAGTGGCGGTCAGGTGGTTAAGCCCAGGTACGAGCCTCTCAGGTTCATCCTGGAATTGACCTTGTACTCCATATATTCAATGTATTTGTTTTTGTTTTTTTGATTTGCTGTCGCAACTTGTATCCATGTACTTTTGTTGTTTAGTTCAGACAGACCCTTTGGCCATGAACCGTAGGCTCTTCAATAAATCAGTTGGTAATAGCTATCGGTGAGAAAGTCACGGTTACCGAGTATTATACCACGGCTGCGATGATTGGTTCGAAAGTGGGTAAGTCCATCGAGCATGCAGCGCGAGATGGGTTTGCCCACTCGAGGGCCAATCATCGCAGCTGTGGTATACTACACGGTAACCGTGACTTTCTCACCCACAATTAATTTATACCACGGTTGGGACGTCAAGCTAACTTTTATTTAATTAAAACGTTTTTGTGTTATTTTTTTTTTTTTTTTTAATTTGTTTCGCGAAATACGGTAATAAGTATATCGATATGAATGAAGGTCCTTCTACGGTTTGTAAAGAGGGTGGTGGGGATTAGACGAACACGTCCTTTAGCTGGTAAGCTCAAGTTTGTGGAAAGGGTGGGGAGGGGAGAGTGGGAGATAGTCGTGCGCGTCCTTTGGCTGGTAAGCTCAAGTTTTCGGAGCAGAATGTTGGTGTGAATAAACTTCAATGTAGGCCAGAGATGCGTGAGGCAGCAGAGATAGAAGGATTTCATTCGGGACATTCCGGCAACGTAAATAAGTCTTTTTTTGTACGTTTTTATTGCTGTACGCTTTTGGATGCTGTACTTGGTCGTTGCTATGTTCTTTCAAGGCCATGTGATCCGTAAGTGTTAAAAGTGAGAGTTATCAGCAAAAGTGTGGGATAACTTGATAACCCACACTTTTTGCGATGACGCACGCTTCTGGCCACGGTTAACAGGATTTAGCCTATTGAAATTTAGCATGGTGTTGAGTTAGTGTGACGTCACAGCCGTGGTATAAAATCAGTTGTAATTACTATGGTTTCCCGTCAACTCTTATTGTTGTAATAAGGTAGTATAGTACCTTTGTTTTGAACCTACCCTGTATTCATCCGCAGTCTCTGGGACTGTCCAGTCGTCAACAAATTAGTTCCTTGCCAGTACACCGACCAAAGTAAGTTGATGATGAAGACTAACTCCAGCTATGATGTGTGTTATGCACTTATTTGGTTAGTAAATGTGGTAATCTGCTCCTGGTGTGTGGGCATTTCTTCCTGTAGTCTGGTCAAGCTAGGGCTTGAAAATATTGTTAACAAAAACAATTTTTTTCACGGGAACATTGCTAAGTAAAGGGGAGGGGTGAAATCCCCCCCCCCCCCCAACCTTTTTTTTTTTTTAAGCTGTAACTCCTTAACCATCAGAAAATTGAAAACGTAATGTTAAGCAAAACCGTTC
>JAHWFP010208597.1:12893-36106 GCA_023313725.1 Lithobius niger | reverse complement strand
AAGAATTTGTTGCCCAAACCCCTGGGAGGCATCACGGGGGTGGGGGGTTCTGGGGCTGGAGGGGGGGGGGTACTGTATGCACTTTGGGGTATTTCATAGGGGTCCATGGCTGATTCTATTTTAATGTTAAGAAAGACTTGTGCACCAAATTTATGTTTTCTACAAAATTTCTGCAAAAATTTGTTACTCCACTTAATTATTTCTGCCCAGTGCTCTACAATAATAATTGCTCTGCTGACGAGAATACTGCAGTCTCATCAAAATCATGTTCAAAAGGCCCTGGTCGGTGTTAATACCTACGTTTTAAGCTATAGAACTTGAAAATCGGTACAGTGGTTCAATCTTCAGGTGAGGGCAAAGAGTCCCAACAGAAACATTAATGATTTTTGCCCAGTGCTCTACTATAATAATTGGTCTGCCGACGAGAATACTGCAGTCACATCAAAATAGGGTTCAAAAAGCCCTGGTCGGTGTTAAAACCTATATTTTAAGCCATACAAATTGAAAATCGGTTCATTGGTTCGATCTCTTGGTAAGAGCACAATTTCTAGCCCATTTGGCTTTCCGTGTCAAGAATATTGTAGTTACATTAAAATAGCATGTGCAGAACCCTAGTCCTTGTCCATAACTACGTTTTAAGCTATAGAACTCTAAAATCGGTTCAGTGGTTCGACCTCCAAGTAAGGGCAAAGAGTACATTAATGATTTCTGCCCACGGCTCTGCAATAATAATTGCTCTGGCGATTAGAATACTGCAGTCACATCAAAATCGGGTTCAAAAGGCGCTGGTCGGTGTTAATACCTACATTTTAAGTTATACAAATTGAAAATCAGTTCATTGGTTCGGTCTCTAGGTGAGAGCAAAAGTTTTCCGTGTCAAGAATATTGTTGTTACATTAAAATATCCCGCGAAAGGCCCTAGGCCTTGTCCATACCTACGTTTTAAGCTATAGAACTTGAAAATCGGTTCAGTGGTTCGGTTTCCAGGTGAGGGCAAAGAGTCCCAACAACAACAAGAACAACAACAACAAGAACAACAACAAGAACAACAACAACAATAAGAGATGGCCATACTGTGGACGCCGAACGGTTTGATTGTTGTCATTAAAATTTGTAATGCAGTGAAATAGTTACGACAAGACCCCAAATACCGAATTTCGTCGGTCTATGTCAATTCTAGCCGAAATTGTAGGAGCTCAAAGTTTGACGTTCAACATGGAAGTTCATGCTGAGGTTTACATAAGGACCGCTGCCGCGGTCCTTGATTTACTGGGAACAGTCTACTCCACTACCAACGAAATTGTAAAACTACAAAATAACGACTAATGGTTGCACATTGGCTTTTAACATGAAACGACTCCGTTCGTTAGAAGACATTGTGCACCCTACCCCACTTTCTATCTTTGTATGCCAATCGGCTGGCACACCATGAACATACTGTAGAAAGATGCCACCCCCCAGCCTGTAAATATTGCTTGAGTGTTTACAAACAAAACTCCCTGTTTGATGACGAAGATTGGTAGCAGTAACCTAGTATTGTATTTTTTATTTTTTCGCTGTATTCTTATCTCTTAAATCATGGATTTTCACTAATTGATCAAGGCACCCTATTGATAGACGTTGCGTATTTTATATTGCATTTTATGCTGCTGTGGCTAGTAGGTTGTTTACTGTTCAGGTTTAACCCGTTAGTGAACTGGAGCATGTGGCTATGCATACTTACCATAATATATAGTTGTAATTATCTACTTGTGTATAATATTTGTGTAAACAGTGCATCTTGTCATATTACTATTATCTCCACGCTAGTCATGTTCGGTCAGGCTTAGGTATGCCTGGGGATAGAAATATTACCCATGGTCGTTGTGTTTAGTTATGTGTTACATTATGCATGCAGTACGTCTCGTTTTTCCTTGTTGTTTGTTGCTTTTATTATAAAATCGGGGTACAATCTCGGAATAGTAAGAAGGATGCTGAGCTCGCTGAGTAGAAGACAATCTTGACAGCGGCAACACAGCACAATAGAAAAGGGGGGGGGGGAGATGAGGCTTAATGGCGCGTCGACAGCTTGGTCATTAGCGCCAACCTCAGTCACATTGCAGTGGTCCGGGTTGCTACTGCACCACACATTACAGAGATATTATTCAAACCCCTAATCTAAATCTTGTCATACATCTGTACCTCCTGCAAAAATTGAAAAACACCGGACAGGAGGACAGGAGGACTAGAAAAGGAAGCTACTTACAACTGCTTGAGAGCTTAATGAAAACACTACTATACCTAATGTTTGCACAACCGTAAACTTCTTGCACAAGTATAATCTGTAAGACTTTCTAAAAGGCACTAGCAGTTGTAGTCTTGAAACCCACTGAGCTTAAAGTACATACTTAAGTGCCAAATCAGTAGTCTGAGAATCCCCTTAGAACTGGCAAGCCCTTAAGGTTGAGTATCTTCCAAGTGTGCTGTGGAATACCCTTAAGTACCAAGTTGGTAGTGCAGTGAAGCTCTGAGGGAAGATCCAGGATGAGCAAGAGCTCTGAGAACGTCGAGGCCGAATTGGTTCCCATATAGAAACACTATCATTTCAGGCTTTGTTACAGGAAGCTGAAACTATTTTCCTCATTGGCATAGCACTATTACTGGAAAGATGAATCCTGCGTAGAAATTCGATTCCAACAATGCAGCAATTACTAATTGCAGCAAATTACTTAGCTACAGGAAGCATCCAACAAATTGTAGGTGATTGTGGGGTTATCCCAGAAAACTGCTCCGCGTTGTGTAGCAAGGGTCGCCAGGATCATTGCTGCTTTATGGGAATGGCACGTTCAATTCGCCGTGTGTAACAAACTCACAGCATTGCAATAGAGATTCTGTAACAAGTAGGAGAACTCGTATACAGAGCAAGATTTCCAGATGTCGCAAGTGTCGGACACTTTCACACACATTGGTATCTGCGCAGCCGGTGCAATGAACAGACAGGTACTTCGTAACAAGAAGGTTACGTTGCCTGGGAATGTACAATGAATATTTACTGAAGACCTTTTTTCACATGTTGAAGCCCGTTATTATGGGTCAGCCCATGATAGTTGTATTTTCATACAGTAACGTCTGTGTGCAGACCTGTAACGTCTGTGGTCATCGTGGCTGAGCGGTGATTGAGCTTAGCCTGGTTGCTGAAGGTTTGCAGAACCCTTGGAAAGGGGACCTTGGGTAAGTCCCCGCCAGGACTGCCGGCCAGGGTAGCGTGAGAGGCTACCATGCTCCTTAACGGCTATGGGAACTATTCTGGCCCATTCTGAACAATCTTTCGGCCCCTACGATGATCGGAGGTTTCCCGGATCGAATCCCC
Source organism: Lithobius niger (assembly GCA_023313725.1). Classification (NCBI taxonomy): domain Eukaryota; kingdom Metazoa; phylum Arthropoda; class Chilopoda; order Lithobiomorpha; family Lithobiidae; genus Lithobius; species Lithobius niger. The sequence continues at coordinate 32,757 of JAHWFP010208597.1, read as the reverse complement.
GGGTTGGTACCTCCCTTTACCAGACATTTCTTCTTCTCTAAAAGTCTGGTAATGTTCAAAATTGAGCCGGTTTAGCCACAGAAGCATTAAATTGCTTCGGCCGACTAAAGGCTCAAAAGAAATTAATTGTTAAAAACAAAAAATAAAAATAAAATTACAAGGGTTGCTACCGGACAACAGTGGCTGTCCAATCAGCGTGGTTGCCTGAATCCTGTGCCTTCTTTGGGAGCGCTAAAAACCCTGAGTAGAAGTCTCAGCAGTGCAGATACAGAGGGATGGCCCTCCTTTTTATCTCACGTTTATTACGTGGACTATTTTTGCATCTGCTTCATTGTCATAGAGATTATTTAGTGGCAAGATCTCGTCACTGCACAGACCAACCACCTTATATGTGATGTGGTCAGGTTCGTTTCCTCATCTGCCACCACCTATTTTTAGAACTTTTCGTCTACATTTTCCCATGGTAGTAACCGCCATTGCAACAATGTTCTCCCAATATTTCTTTAGCTGTCCTTCGTCAGTTTGGTGCAGCATTGGTGCACCGAGGGCAGCATTAAACTCATCAACAATAGTAATCCTTTTTATTAGTTGTGGCTGTGTCTGTCGCTAATTAGTCCCATGCATGTGCAACCAGTTCGGAAATGAGGTTGCGCTCTTGGTGTGTAAATTGGTAGCGTACGTAAGTTCTATTCATTAATTTGGCTATACAGAGCTTGGAAATGTGGTCACAATGACCACTTGCAGTATAGGGTTTGTGCGTCAATGACGACGGAATTGGTACATGTATAAGTGATTAGTTGACACTTAGCTCTGGCGTTCTAAACTAGTCCATGTAGCTTGAGTAAATACTTCATTCGCGAGCAAAGTATATACTTAAGTACATACTTTCTTAAGTGCCACTTGCTGCAAGTTTAAGGGGATGTTCTAGACTACCACTGTAACGTTTGCACGTCTCACTCTCTATCTCTACGACATGTTGCGATGTAACATGGTCTACGGTTAAATGCAGGCTGTGCTGCCATGGCAACCAACACAGCTTAAATGGAATCAGAGACGTAGCACAATCAGTGTGGGTAACACCGTAAGACTGAGACTAAACCACCATACAGAAATATACAAAAAAGTGGAGGACTCAGGCTTCCCAAACTAATGCAGAACTTATTCACTGATCTGTGCAAGGCATAGTTCCACAGACTCACATGCGACCACTTGAACAGACAATACTGTAAATCTGTATGACATCGCAAGGTACAACATGACATCAGATAATCACAGAATGCAACTAAAAAAGGGCACTTTTTTGGCGCACATAGACCATGTCCTCTTCATTTCAGTAGCACTCCAGGCCGAGAGAATTAATTGCCGATGTTTACTTAATTTTCAACACTAGTCTTGATGGCACTAGTCTTTAAATGCACAAAAATAAGCAGTACAATACATTAAAAAGTAATAATTATAATACAAAACAAACAGTTAATCAACAAAAAAAATAGGAGAGATATAGTGTGTACTCTGAAACTGAATCTTGTCTAGCTTAATGATGGTTCTATATAAAAGTGGGATATTTTAAACAAAGCTGCAGTTAAAAAGACAGAAACATGATCCCTCGGCACTAACGAGGAATGCAGTAAAAGCCAATTTTTAGCATCTATGACGAAAAAAATTTCATGTGTCATCACGTGACTGGAAAATGAGCCGGAGGCTTCTTATTACAATCGACTGTTCTTTCACTGCAGTCCCCGGATGATACAACGTTATTACAACGTAATATGATGTATTTTAAATTTGTTAACGTGTCGCACTATCTACGGTATTCAGTAGCCTGTTGTTTCTTTTTGCAGGTAATTCACGCAAATACATGGAAAAATCCTTGTCAATCACACGGAAGCCATTCGAATTGCTTAATTGAGTGTATCGAGGCAAAAATAGTTAGTAACAGCAAATTAAGGCCGTGCAGGTAAGAAGTTCTTTTCCCCTGTCTTTTTTATTGATTGTGATAACCAAATTATAATTACTAGTGAGTACTTTTAAATTTAAAATGTTTAAAGCCGACTTCTAAATTACTTATTTCAAATGTGAGGTAAATTTAGTTTATTATTAACAAATGTGCTAACGTGGTTTACGTTTTTTTCCCCACTGCGCATAATTATGCATCGTTCAAGTAGTCAAACTTATCACATGTCGTTTCCAGTAATGGTGGAATAATTCCAATGATGCTATCAGTAATAATGAAATGAAACAATTTTGTCGTAGCCTTGCAGTAGCCAAGGGAACAAACTTTATTTCCATTGACTCCACGTGGATAAACGTATGGATAAACGTATGGATCTGCAATCTCGACTTAGGAAGTGACATGTATCACAGAAGTTATTTCCATTAAAAATGGGATTACATAGATACTACCAATACACTATAATAAAAGGCACTGTTAGTGTTTGAATAAAGAAGCCCAGTAGTACACGAAACACACTTAAACTGCTACCTTTCCGGGATATGGGTCTCCCCCATTATCAAGCAAAGTTAATGTAAACTTTTAGATATTTTTTAGATTCGCCACATAAAAAAAAAACATAACGTTAATGAATGGTCGTTGCACCAACAGGGTCGAAACCTGTTCTGTGTTGGCATACAAGAAATCAGGAGTAAACCCAAGTCGTGTAAGCCATAGAAGAAGTGTGGATTGCAAGTAGGGTTCCTGCATAATATGTAGCCGTGAAAATCCCCCTTCTTGTCGTTGCTTACATGATTCTCTCACAAGATTTTACTCTGGTGATGAAATGATCCTTGTCAAATTCTTCACTTTCTTCTCTTTGTTTTACTGATGTTTATACTATATTAGCAGAACTACCCAGCTTCACTCGGGTGGAGTAACTTTGCTCATTACTAAACATTTACCTTTAAATTCCAACAAAGAAAAGTGAAACTGCAGTGTCCGGATGAAACCACGGGTGTTTGGTTAAAATAAACAGCAGGGTAAAACACGCGCTGCCCAACATACTGGCATTACCCCTCTCCCGCCTTCCAACCTACTTTCGTTTTCGTCCTTGTGACGGCGAAACAAAACCAGCGTAACATGAAAAGAAAAAACCGTGGGCTTTGTGCATAACATCATTTACGATTAGCCTCCGAGATTTACAAACTGAAGATCTGGCTCACTTTGGTGAGCGATTCATTGGACTTACTCATTAAATGAAAGAAGGAGGGGGAAATAAGCTGAACGTTGCTGCAGAGAGCTACGGCTTGCTGCCTGCTCTCTGTTGCGCACGTATTATTTTCACACATTGTATTATCTATTCACTTTTATCTATTCGTAGTATTAGCTATTCGCAGTTCTTCTATTTCATTTTTTTAGTATTCATGATAAGAGATGCTCAATTTCGTCCTGTTTTTCGCCGTGTTTCGTTAGTTAGGCCCTAATTTCGTTTTCAAGATTAGAGGCATCCAGTGGGCGATATCAGAAGCTTCTCGCTTGCGCTCTGCCGTTTTTTTTTGTAAGTATAGGATGTACTATATGCTTGCTGTACGAAATAATGGAATAGGACATTTGTTCTACGTTGTTGGTTTTTATAATCCGAGGAAATTATTATAAATAACAATAAATAAATATTCGTTGCAGGAGCAAGAGGACTAACAAGGGCTGAATAGCCACTAACTGTTAGCCTAAAAAATATAAAGGGGGGGGGGGGGGGATTGAGGCTTAATGGCGCGTCGACAACTTCGTCGATAAAGAGCGTGACCAGATTAGGTCAATTGTCAATAAAAAGTTGATGCAGTAAAAAAGGAAAAATACATTGATGCAGTGACTGTATGTCCAATGCGAAGAAAAATAAAATCAATGGCTGCCACAAAATTGGGGCCTCTTTAGGAAGCGAGTCAGATTCATATTCATTAGATGGTGCTTGAATGCAAGTACCGTTGGCGCTATAACCATGTGCTCCTCCAGTGAATTCCAGACGGGGACCACCCTTACGGCACAGAAATTTCTGCGGTAAGTCAATCGTGTCTTAAGTACGCTCAGTTTTAGGCTATGACCTCTCGTCCAATTTACAGTGCTGAGCTGAAATAAAGGAAGATCGACCGAAAGCAGACCACGCAGTATCTTGAAAGCCAGTAAAAGATCGGCCTTTAAGTGGCGCAACTCCAGTGAGTCAATGCCCAGTGCTGTGAGCCGTAAATAATACGGCAAATGTTTCATTCCAGTTAGTGACTTTGTAAACCTGCGCTGAACCGATTCCAGATGGTCAATATCCCGCAGAAGGTGTGAAGACCAAACCGGATTCGCATACTCCAAAAGAGGTCTAAGATAAATTTTAAAAGCACACAGTTTTGTTTCAGTGCAGCCCGAAGTAAATATCCGCTGAATCAACACCAGACGACGACCTGCATTCCCTGTAACATGTGCACAATGAGTCGATGATTTTAAGCTTGAATCGAACCAGACACCCAGATCTTTTACCAAATTAACACCTGGCATGCTGATGCCCTCTATATCATAAATGTAGCCCAGATTTAGGTTACCAATATGGAAACATTTAGACTTGGCTTCGGAGATTGGAAGTTGCCAGTCCTTTGCCCACTGAGAAACGTAGTTGATTTCGGCTTGGATTAGGTCATTTTTTAAACTACTTACGGTAACAGAATGCAGCTTGAGGTCGTCTGCGAGTTTTGCCTGCTCAACAGATTCAGAGTTACAGTATAAATCATTCAGGAAGAGGACGAGCAGAAACGGTCCCAACACGGAGCCTTGAGGGACTCCACTGATAACATTAACTTCAGCTGAGCTAGTTGTCCCGAGAATAACCCGTTGGGTGCGTCCATATAAAAATGCCTTGATCCACGCTAAAAGTTTTCCATCGAACCCATAAGTTTTAAGTTTAAAAAGGAGTTTACTATGCACCACCGATTCGAATGCTTTTTTAAAGTCAAATAGGATTTCGTCAGAAGGTACGCCAATATCCAATGCTTGGGTCCAGCAGTCTAATGCAGAAAGTAATTGGAGGGTAGAGGAGCGACCTGGCATAAAACCAACTTGGTCGTCCTTAATTAGGTGATGGTTGGTTGTGTACCAGAGCATCTTCTCACGAATAATTTTCTCTAACACTTTACAGGGGACGACCGTAAGTGCGATAGGTCTGTAATTGTGTGGGTCAGCGGGGTTGCCCTTCTTAAAGATAGGTGTCACATTTGCCGTCAACCAAATGGAAGGCAATCTGCCAGAAGTAAGCGAATGCTTAAAGATGTAAGTTAAAGGATCACAGATTTAAGAACGGATTTCTCTGTAGAAGTGGGCAGAAAACCCGTCAGGCCCAACCGCATGACTTGGTCTGAGGGTATTGAGAGCTTAAAGCACGTCACTGGATTTAATTTCCACCATGCTACAGGGGTCCGTCCCTGTCTAACTGATTATAAATACTCATGGTTGGAATAAAATTATTGTCGATGATACTGTTTTCGGCAAAAATCTCGTTTAGGACAGATGCTTTAGCTGTCGTTTCAGTAATATAATTGCCTCTCACCTTCTGGGGAGGTATAGATCTTGAAACACCAGTTTTTTGACGGAAAAAACGAAAAAGGGATGCAGGAGTGACTTCAGTCAAGACCAAACATTCCTGTTTACGTTGATGGTTTTTTAGAGCCAAAACATAGTTTTTTCGGTGCAAATTATATGTTCTTAAAGATGTCAATGGAACGATTTGCCTTACAGCGATGCCACAGGGTAATTTTCTTCCGAGCCAACTTCCTAAGATCAATAGGGATTTTGGTACCCTTCGGTCTCGAAGTACGGTTAGAACTGCACACCGAAACCAGGCGATTAATAACCTCCAGAAACCGGTCCCATGCTTTATCAATGGTACGAGCAGTTGTAATGGGTAACCAGTTCACAGTGTCTAACTGACGCTTAAGATCAGTGAAATTAATAGTTCGTTTAACAAAAGTTGTCGCAGCAAGTTGGTTTTGCAATTGAACTCGAAAGTACACCGTACAGTGGTCACTGAGACCAAGATGAGGACCAACCACCACATCAAACACAGTGCGGTCATCACCAGTTAAAAGTAGGTCGAGAATATTTGACCCACGGGTTGGTTCAGATACTAACTGAGTAAGACCATGGATGGCAATACCATCCATAAAATTTTGATGGACAGGGTTTGTAGCTCTGACAGACTGCTAGTTCACAGTAGAGAGGTTAAAATCGCCGATGACCACATCAGAGAAATGCGGTTTAATGGAAGAGTGTGTGGTGGGAGGTCGACCACACACGCCAACACATTGCAGAATGCTCCCTTGGTTTTCTGCTTCGTTTGGAGTGTGTGAACTGATTCGTGAGTGCACTGTGCATTTGGTGGCCACCTGTGGGGCCTCGTATTTTCCCCTGCTCCACTGGGTGAGTGAACTGTAGCCGATTTTTTTTTATTATTATTTTTTTTTTAACATTTTAAATTGTTTCCTTTTCCTCAGACTATTGTTGGTTTGTGGCAAGTTTCAGCTTCTTTGCAGGAGTACGATGGAAAAATTTTTTATATGTGGGTTTGAACAACAGTGTTGACAGGCGTGAGTGCTCCAACTCCAGTAAATTCTTGGATTGTGACCGGCGACGCACTGTTTTTTATGACACCATTCAGTCCCCTCCTGCTAACCCCAGGATTGATCAGAGCACGCCAATAGGACGTCCCACTGCCCAGGAATTGACTCTGGATAGGCAAATTAACCGGGATAATGTGCACATTCTACCAACCATCCATGATTTGTCTTCCAGGCTACTAAGCAGACTCGAGGACTTCAGCTTGGAGAAAGACATAGATCTTGGAGATATAAATGCGAGAGTGGCTTCGATTCCACCGCAGGTCACCACTGCCTTGGAGGAAAGATTTGGGACATTTAAAGAAATGTTTGAGTAGTGGACCGCAACGTTTTTCCTGAAACAGCAAGCAATTCTAGACAGCCACCTCACACAGGTAGAGGATAAATTGGAGAAAATTAGCGACGTTTTGTGCAGCAAAATGGAGGAAATGTTGGCTGCCTTCATTGATAAAAACCATAATGATGGTATAGAAGCGTCTAAAGCTAAAATCCCACTTGGTGAGGCATCTACACTCCAGGTAAATTTGAAATCCACTGATGATGGTGGACTTGAATTGTTATCAGCCTACCTGGCAAAACAGGAGGCCCCAGCTACCATGAAAACCCCTTCCCCTCACATACGACTGCGCTCCATCAGAATGTTACAGTTGGAAGAGGTAAAAAACACCGGGTTAGAAAAAGTGCGGCTTCGAATTTCCCATCTAGCCCATGTGTAAACGACACTAGCGTGCAAAATTGTGATAATCCTGGAAACCTTTTGTCTCTTGTTAACGACCTTTGTTTGGCCCAAAATAGTAAACGGGACACGATGTACCAGAGGGAAGGGTATACTTCCCCGAAATTCTCTAGGGATTGTGATCCTCGACCGGAGATCGAACTTCTGTCACCAAGTTGGAAGGCCCACACATTAATCTTGTGAGACTCACACGTCAGGAATTTGCGGGGTAGCAATAACCCAAGGTCCAGAACCTGGACTTTTCCAAGTCTTAGAGCTAAAGATCTGAGCTCGCGACTTCCTCTTTTGTTGGATGCAGGGGATCCTCATGGAACTTTCATCGTGTGTGCCGGATCAAACGACATTGTTGATGAATCTCCGAATCGTGTGGTGTTGTTTATCCATGAATTTGTTGCTTCTCTGCGTGCGCGCTTTCCTCTTGCAAGTATTACCGTTATCGGTCTGCTACCTAGAATTGGATCAGCAAATCGACTGGTTGATCAGAAGATAGTGCATGCAAACTCTCTTCTGCGGAAAATATGCGTCGATAACCAGTTCTCTTTTGTCTCGATAGGCAAGGCCATTTTGGAAGATCACACTCTTATGGCACGTGATTGCATACACCTGACTACCCGGGGTAAGCGCGTATTACAGCTGGAACTTATTAAAATCCATGTTCCTCTGGGAAACCACGTTGCTTAATTGGAGATACCCCCATTTACGTCCATGATGCATGCGCTGCTAATCGTCACCTGGCATCCATTCTACTTAATGCCAGGAGTGTCATTAGAAACATCGGCTCCTTCCGGGTATTGGTTGGACGGAACTACTTGGACATAATTTTTGTTGTTGAGTCATGGCTCACCTGTGACTTCACTGATTCTATGCGGGTTGATAACCGTTTGTACACTGTGATACGTCGGGATAGGGGTAGAAGGGGCGGGGGCCTACTAGTGGTCCACCGGGTTGGAATCCCTTTGGTTGTTACTGAGTCCTTGGCATCCGCTGAATGTATTGCCCTCGACTTACCCGCACACAAAATTACATTCATCCTGGGGTATCTACCGAATAGTTATTTAAATTGCAAAATCCTTAACATTGCTGAATTTATTGTCAACTCGGTCAATCCTTGCCATTCAAATTTGATCCTGGGTGATTTCAACTTAAGCACCGTTGATTGGCTCCGCAACTGTGCTGGAGACACCCACCACGAGTTTTTTCTTGAGTTGATCGTGCCGCTTGGCCTCAGCTAGTTGGTTGATAAGCCTACTAGAGGCGGAAATATCCTCGACCTTATCTTTACCCATGATGACCGTTTAGTATTTGACCTCACTGTTGGTGCACACTTCGGCAATAGCGATCAGTGCATGATATTTTTTTCTGTAAATCTCACTACCATTGGGTGTGGTTTGGCCATGTCTTTATCTGCTGGGTCTGGGCAGGGCAAGATCAACACCGAAAAGCTTCGGAAGTCACTTTCACAAGTAGATTGGGACAAGCTGATTTTTTATGTACATTGTGATATTAACCATGCGTGGAGTGGTTTTCTTGCTATCCTGTTGGGTCATATTGATCTGAGCTGAAACCAACCTAGCTCGTGGAAGGCTCCCAAGGCAGTGCATTTCCCGAGGCATATTTTGCGACTTCGCCATCTAAAACTCAGGTGGTGGCAGAAATATAAGTCAGTTCTCAACCAGGATTCTCTTTTAGCCTACAACACTGTATGCAGGCAATACTCTGATTCGGTGGAGGCTTGGCACAGGGCTAGGGAGGTCGCGGCAATTCGAGAGGGAACGCCTGCCTCGCTATTTAAATTATATCGGAAATTAAATTCGTCATCCGGGTCGCTACCACCTCTTCGTGTTGGCAACTCCTATATTACTACAAAGCAAGATAAATCTGCGAAGTTTTGCGAACTTTTTGCTTCGAACTCAATTGTGGATGATGGAAACCCCCTGGTCCCGACGTCCCAACTATCCGACCCTCTCGCATCCCTTTCACAGATCGATTTCCCAACCTTTGTTGTTTTTCGCACCTTAATGAAACTTAAACCAAGTAAAAGTTGTGGACCAGATGGCCTTTCTGCCTTCCTGCTTCGGGAACTTGCTAGTGTCATTTGTTACCCACTTTCTAAATTGTTTACTTGTTCTTTTAACCTGGGGGTGCTCCCTGCATCATGGAAAACTGTACATGTTGTTCCTATCTTCAAGAAGGGCTCCCCCTCTGATCCATTAATTATAGACCGATTGCTCTGACTTGTGTGGCCTGTAAAGTTATGGAGGCCATGATCCGAGATTGTCTTCTAAATTTTTTCGGCGAGCACTCGGTTATTTCACAGGATCAGTTTGGTTTCCTTCCGTCACGCTCATCTACCCATCAGCTCCTGTGTGCCCTAGACCGATGGACCAGTGCACTCGATATTGGAATTCCATCGGATAATATATATTTTGACTTCAAAAAGGCCTTTGAATCGGTCGTGCACCGCAAGCTTCTTTTGAAGCTTAATGGCTGTGGTGTCACTGGAAGGCTTAAAGCTTGGTTAACAGCCTTTCTGACAGGTCGAACTCAGCGGTTGATTGTAGAAGATGCCCGCTCTGATTGGGCACCTGTCTTAAGCAGGGATCCACACGGGTCCGTTCTGGGTCCGCTTCTCTTCTTAATCTACTTAAATGATCTGAAATTTCCTGATGCTGACACCTACGGGTTTAAATTCGCTGATGATCTTAAGATTGGTTCTGAAAATTTTACCGAGGTGTGTGCTCCCGGACTGCTTTCTCGTATCCATGAAGTGGTTGATTGGTCTTCAGTCTGGCAGCTGCCCCTTTCGTCCCATAAGTGCCTTCCTTTCCACGTGGGCAACCAGAATAAATGCAGTAAGTACCTTTTGGGAAACGTAGTTCTCCCCTCCTTTCGTGAGGTGCGAGATCTAGGAATTCGTTTTACCTCGAACCTGAAATCCAGCCTCCATTGCAGGGAGGTTTGCGCCTGCGCCTATCGTCGTTGTGCTCTGATTAAGAGCTGTTTTTCCTCGGGAAATGTTTCGACACTCGTTTGGGTTTTCAAGGTTTACGTTCGGCCCATTCTTGAGTATGCCACTCTGGTCTGGTCGCCGTACTTGGTTCGGGACATCGATCTGCTTGAGGGGGTCCAACGACGGTTCACGAAGGGCCTGCATGGTCTCCGCGATGTCAGCTATGAGAATCGACTTACCAGGCTGGGCTTGGAGCTTCTCGAGCTTCGTCGTATTAAATTTGACCTCGTTTTGACTTATAAAATTCTTCATGGCCATATCTCAGTTGACCTCCCTTTTTTTGACCTCTCGCATAGCGAGATCAATACTAGGGGCCATGCTTGGAAACTAAATGTCCAGCCCTCTCATTTGGACTGTCGACGGCACTTTTTTTCAGTTCGTGTTGTGCCAATTTGGAATGCCCTTAGGAGTGAAACGGTGGGTGCATCTTCGGCCACCAGTTTCCGAGCAAGGCTTTGTGAGGAACGACTAGATAGATTTTTGAAACGACCACTCCCACCTGCCCAACCACCACCGGTCTGATGGTTCTTTTACTTAAAACAGGAGCAGTGTAAGCGGTTCAAAGCCCTTCTGTTTTCCTCCCACTTGCAGTGGCAAACCATGTTATTATTATTATTATTATATTAATAAAGTCGCACATGTGTTTGACCTGCAGGTCATCGTATCCATCGAGGATATAACCGAGAATGAAATTTAGTTTTCATGAAATGAGGACTACTGTGATTGCCTCAGCCACACTAGACGTATTATCCAAGACAAGGTCAATACCCCTGCGGTGGACCACCATGACACCACCAGCACGAGTACCGCGATCTCTCCTAAAAACATTGTAAGGGTGGCGCCCCATAACCATACAATCCGTCATGGTGGAATTCAACCAGGTTTCAACCACGAAAAGCAAATCAAATCTATGTAAAGCTAAAACGGCATGGAAATCACGCAAATTAGCAATCACACTTCGAACGTTAAGCAAAGCACAGTTTAAGCCAAGAGTTCTCCCATCTTTAGGCGTACCCCCAAAAGTCACCTGAGCCGGGCATAAACCCCAAGTAAACGTCCCGTTTACAGTTTCAAGTTTCCCTTGCCAGACAGCACCCTCCCAAGCTCCTCCTGACGAGCAATTTTTACAGTATGTGTTAAGTGGAGACCGTCACGTGAGACCAAGCCCCTACCGAAGATAATTTGCTCATCGACAGAGATGTAATTACAGCCGGTGGCCATGCACAATTGCTTCAGTTTTGTATTCGTGCACACAACATCATTATCTCCGTGGTTTACGTTTTTGGCAAGTCGAGGGAACAAGCCCACAGATGTCAGTTTGGCCCTAGGTTTGAGCGAACGCACTGTTTGAACGATGTTAGATAGATTGCCCACAATGATGCTTGGAGAATCAACCAGAATATTATTTGATCCGGCAGTGACTATAATGGAGGGCGAATCCCCTGCAGACACTAACAACTCAGGAATGAAATTTGCTATTCGTTGCACATTAGCGCCCGGCAAAACCCATGTTCTTGAGCTGGCTTGCACCCCCACACGGATGGATCTTGCATGGGAATCCCCAACGATAACTGTTTGTATGTTGTCATTACTGCTATTATATGCACATGGAACTACATTGATGTTATCCTGCTTATTACAAGCCTGTAGCAAACTTGAACGATTCTCGTGTTCCCGTGTTCTTGTTGGGTTATTTTATTCCAGGATTTGAATCTGTGTAGCGTTCCGATTGACACGTAGGGTTATGTTATCTTTAAGCAATGGAACTGAGTTGTCAGGGGTAGCACGGGTGCCACACAGTTTCGGATTAGATGTTGGCTATGTCCGGAGATCACGTCGAATCGTCACAGTCTCAGGTAAAACAAAGGGTGGGGGGGGAGATGATGCTTAATGGCGCGTCGACAGCTTGTCATTAGCGCCAACCTCAGTCACAGTGCAGTGGTCCGGGTTGCCACTGCACCACACATTACAGAGATATTATTCAAACCCCTAATCTAAAACAAAGGCCCCAGCTTCGTAGATGGATTGTTCACATGAGCGGAAACTACTCGCAGTCTGCTGTCATTTTGCTTGTGCAATATGGTGTCCACAACAACTCCGCCCTTTGTCGCACCACCAGTTTCTGAGGATTCCCTCGACGGGTGAAACAAATCCGACATTCTTATTTCGTGTTGTTTCAGTTTTTGTTCAACTTGATCATTCAAGAGGCTGGCATGTTGTAACAAAAGGTTTTCCATTTTTGATTCAAGGTTTTTTAAAGTGATATTGACTACAGCACTAAAGGCATCAAGAAACGACATGACTTTGTCTGTAAAACCCTGCGAGACTCTTTCAACCGAATCCTCATTTGCGTGCTCTGGCAAGACATGGCTTGACGTTGTATGGCCTGAGGTCAATGGCTGAGTTGCACAATTATTGGTGCAATTAATGCAACGAATTTCGCTGCGAACTACCGAACTACCTCGCGCACAGCGTGTAATGAGTCTGAAATGGTTGAACTCAGCAAGTCAAGTTTACAATTTACTTCACGATTTGCCACCTCGGATTCAAGTCTTGAAATTTCCAGAGCGTTTTGGAAATAATCAAGTGGCATCTGCCAATTAATTGTTAGGGCCGGAGACAAAGCCGTATTTTGCTGAAGGTTGACGTCGATCTCTGCACAGTTAGCAGTCAGATCTGACATTAGCATGCAATTGTTCGTTTTGTTCTTTGTGTTAAGCACCCTCTTTTTTTTCTTCCCCAAGTTGGCACGTTTCGGGTTGATGGATCGTTGTGACCTCGATTCTGCAAGTTTCGAGCGATGGTAAGTTTTTCTCAGACATGAACTGATGTAGCCCAACAGTGTGCTCGTCAAAGACATGATCCACCACAGTCACAAAAAAAAATCAGCAAAAAAGGAGGGAAAAATTCACAATTTGTCCCAATAGACTTCCAAATGGAAGAAAATGGCTGTCGCTCTGGAGCTTCCGTAGCACACCAGTTTGAGCAAGCCACCGACACAAAAATAGATATAGCTCCCAAACTACGCCACAAACAAACTTATGATCTGCAGAACAGTGAACACTGACGATTGAGGTTACAATATAACTCACTTCCAGTGTCCGATGGTTTGTAAAACCGTGAAAAAAGAATCAGTTTATAGAGACAAAAACCACGCCACTTGCTAACCGGACAAGTCCATTTTTTTTCTCCTATTAATAGGGACAGACGAGGGCATTCATATTGCGACGCTAGAGGTGAAATTCCGAGACTGTCCCAAGACGAATTACTGCGAAAGCATTTACCGAGGATGTTTTCATTAATCAAGAACGAAAGTTATAAGTTCTAAGGCAAACAGACACCGCCCAATCTATTAAATACGTTGCTTGGTAAGGGACACACCCTTGGTTTTGTTAAGTCGAAATTTTTTGTATTTAGTTGTATAACTATTGGGCTTTTTTATCCACATTTCAATAGTTGAGCAAAGTTTAAGATTAATGCCGCACAAACCTCTTAATCATGGCAACAACGTAGTTCCTTAAACGCAGGTAATAGACTGGGGTCATTACGGCAGTGGATGACATGCAACCAAACAACAGTTTACCATTAGAAAAGCCATATCTCCTAATCTAATGTGATATATTCTTACATTTGTGCTCCCTCAAAAGGGAATCAATATTCATATTACTTTTTCACACCCACTTCTATATGTGCAGCATTTAATTAGAAGAGAAATGTTTAGACGTATCAGATACCAGCTACAGGACTAATAATAATAATAAACATGAAACAAAAAAATGGGAATCAGCTAGGCTGTTCCATTGGAGTACGTGAACCAGGAGTATAAGACGTTCTGTAGGAACAGATTAATTTTTTTAATGTAGTTTGAACTCCCCTAACTATTGTGTTTACAACAAAACTTTAAATTCATAGTGAACTCGTAACTAATGTTGATTGTAAACAATGAACATCTTAAAATTAAAAAAAGACACATTTATGAAGTTATTCACATTGACTATGTTTACAGCAAAACATACACCAAGAATAACAGCATTAACAGTAAGAGGTAAGGAGTGGAATACTTCTACAGTTCAGTGAAAACAAAATTAAATAAACATAAAACATAATATTTTAGTCCCAGAGTATTAAACATACATAATTAAATATATTAAATATACTTCTTTGTTTGACTGGTTACGTGATTAACTCGATGTTAGCCAGTAAACCTAAATTAAAAATATGATTGGTGCCGGGAATCGAACTAGCAATGGAGGAGCCTCCTTAGATCTATAACTAAAATGATTTGCAGACTTAATTACCTTAATCAAGCCTCTAAAAACTCTTTGTAAGGTGGATGCATATTTTGAAGAATAACAGTTAGCTGAATGGGGCTCTTTTCCCATCATATGCAGGGTCACAGGTTTAATACAGTTATTTTTCCACTCCTCTTTCGAGTGGAACTCCTTATGTTCGCTTGCTGTAACCTATTATTTTGATTATGTTGCCTTATGGATAATAAAACACATTCAAAAGAGGAGTGCTACCGTTTAGGATTGAATTGACGAGTTTATAAAGAGAGGGTTTTTCACACAGTTCATTCATTCAATTATTAATAACATACTCATTTTCCTATGTTTTCCTGAATGTAATCTCTTTACAACAACATTACCTGATAAACGGGTTTAACACGCATGGTCAAATTATACCGAATGGTCAAATTACACCGAGGAAACGATTTTACATTTTTAGATTCGTATTGTATTGTGCTGCTGTAAATTAACATAGATAAATTTTATTTCTCGCAGATTACCATATATGAATGATCGACTCCCTTCTTTACCTGCATGCAAAACTAAAGAAGAATTCATAAAAATGTACACAGCAACTCAGTCTGCAGTTAAAGAAGCTAAACCTGATATTTGTGGCTGCTTTACCACTTGTGACAAAGTACACTACAGAGAAGATTACTTTCTGGCTTATCCACTACCACCAGAAGTTCTGATGGGAATTTATTTAATTATTCCACAATGTGTTATTGAATTTATTGAAGATCAATTAAGTTACGACTTTACCTCTTTCCTAGCTGACATTGGTGGCGCTCTTGGCCTCTTTCTTGGAATGTCGATTCTAAGTGTATTCGAAATTATAGAAGTTATTTTCTCAAAGCTGTACCGAATGAGAAAGAGGTTGTTTGAAAAAGTTTGATCGATCAAATGGAAGTGTTAAAGCTCCTTGAAATTCCTAAACACTTAAATTGTTGTGCTTCATAAATGGATTGAACGTGCTTTACTGGGTATAAAGGTTAAATACGACGTAACCGTTCGTAAGACAGGCTTGTAAGTATTTTAGGATGCGAAATTTGTAGTAAAAGCACCACATATTATGTTTGCCATGGTTAGTAGGTCCGAGGTTAACTCAAGAATGCGAGCTTATGTAGGAGATTTTTTTTAGCAAAGTAACGTTCGTAGCATTACGTATCGAGTAGCAAATGGTTGGTAAGTAATGTATGCAGAATTGCCTGTATATATTACCTGTGACTGTGTAGTGGGGCCATAGGCATCTACATTTGTTATAGCGAGCTTGAGTTACATTTGTCATCCATTTAAATTTGGAACACTCAGTAGTTGTGGCCTTAACATAGTAATTACTGTATGAATGGGCATTAAATAACGCCCAGTCAACCACAGCGTCATTTTTATAGTTATATAGACCTATTTTTTTTTACAAATTCGGGGTGCATTTTTTAGATGGGTGAGCGAAATGTGTACACAGGTCAATAACCAGGATATCATTGTTACTGGCACCTACTTTTCCAAGATGTTCCAGACTGTGACCAAGTCGGGATCAGACGTAAACACTACATCCAGCAGCCTCGGGTGCTGTTTACCTGATCCTTAGATCAAGTACTGTATGATGTCCCATCTATGTTTAAATCCCTAAGGGAAATTAAATTAAGCATTCTTACTGATCTAAGTATTTGGAACACTTGTGCATTATTTTCACGTGCTGGGTTTGGTGAATAAATACCCACGACATGTTTATTATTGCTAGCAACAGATGTCATTCAAGATGTACTTTCAAGATCATCATCATCAACTTTAAATACAGTATATGTAAAATCATTGTGTACATAAAGTGCAATTCCGCCAATATGTTGAAATTATCAATATGGTGGAACTATCAATATGGTGAACTTTCAGAACAATTATCAACTTTAAATACTGTAGATGTAAAATCCTTGTATACACAAATTGCAATTCTACCAATACGGTAACCACGTTTACCTTTCTTACAAAGCAATTTATACTTCTGCAATTGTGATGGTATATTACTCTCACGGAGCCAGTTTTCATAAGTACGACAACAGCAGTGGTTAGCCTGTTAAATAGTGCTTCATTTTATTATATTTACTATTGATGATCTCTGCTTTGGTATAAAGACATTTATTTGTTAGATTTTAGACTAATTCGTTGTTATACGAAGGAGGTGGGTGGATTTAGACAAATGTTGGAAGCTGTAGCGTCAGTACTATCCTATTTTGCAGAGATGTACAGTGATGCTACACTAGCTTCCAAGTTTGGTAGAAATAGAAATACAGATTGATATTGACGGTGCATGAAGCACTCACTCACCCAAAACCTAAAGAAATTAGACAACAAGGGCATCAAAACGCGACTTAAAAGTATTGAGTGAAGGACCTCAAACAATAGATTGTGGGAGGGTATTCCAGGGTTGAACAACCCTTTCCGTAAAAAAAACTGAAAGTGAAGTTTAGTACCAGAGACAGTGCCAGAAATAAGGAGAGGGTGGCTTCGGGTAGTTGTTCAAGGACCTATGGGTGCAGTATTTTCATTTGCTGCTGTATCTGGAGAGGGATGTGACTTTAGATAAGTACAAATGATTTTAGAATCACTGACAATGGGCTGTGGTAATGTTCGATAAACACGACGCGTAGGACTGAGGTTATCAGCAACATTAGTCGTTTGCAAAGCATTTGGCTCTGTGTGAAAGTTGCCACTAATAGTAACATTAGTTTGTTCGTGTAAGCTTTTATCTAGTGAATTACCTGTACCTTACTCAGAGATTTTTCCATGGCGTGTCATCATATTTTCCACTTCAGCATGTATTTTCCCAACCTCACTACAGCAGCTTTTTGTGACATTGGAGTTGTGCTGTGGTAAAATCAGGTCTAATGTAAACTTTTTACGGGACTATGGTTGCTTGAGTAATTGACATTTAAATCTGTTCTAGTAGGGGATGGTCAATGCTGTGCATGTAACGCAGAATTAACAATTATTTCATCTTGTAAGAGAAACTGCATGAGAAGAGTGTTGATTCTGTCTAATTGGGCTATAATTAAATTTCTGAATATGTACTGAATATTTTGCGTATTAGAAAGATAATTCCTTTGACAAGCAACTATGACTACAAATTCTATAGGATTGTACTGTTTGCAGGCATCATTTAATATTTTATTTCCTGTTTTATGATGTTAGGTTGCAGTGCTTCATTACAACAAAACTACGTGTTTTCAGGTAAATCCCTTCCATGTGTGGGAATGAAAGCATAGTAGCTATATATTACATGGTAAATATAACTGTGTATCATTCTTCGAGAGAGATTATTTAACAACCTGGCATAGAACTCAGGTCCGAAGATCACAGTTCCTCGGTCTAATGAGAGACGTTATAATACGTTAGTTTATCTGCCATATTTACACTCTTAAAACATATAATAATTATTATGTCTGCTCTACGCTCCCCTTATGAGAGGAATTTCATTTCAGAACCCGTGAAATTCATGCATCTAAAACATTCTTGCCATGAAATTTCGACAAATCGGAACAAAATTGCGAATGCTCTTTTTTTCCAAAATGGACAAACTATAAGTTCCGATAGTAACTTGTATTTAGTTTTTAGGTTGTGTGTAAACATTTCTGGCATTATAAAGGTAAAGGGTGTGGTGATGCGCGTGAAAGGGGTTAATATTATTCTTTAAGTTTTAATATATTTATTTATTAATGCTATTTGTATGAGGATTTTACAAACTTTGTACTCAGTGTACAAACAGGCTCTCTAGCTTCATGCATATAACTAATTATTAAATTTATTAAAAAAAATATTATTGTAACTTTTATTACTATAACTAGTCTTGCGAATTCTGAGTTTTAGAAGTCTCGTCCAGATAAAGCATGTTAGAGACGTTAGAATTCGAAATATTCGGTCATGGTAGCTAGAGGAGTTTTTCAAAACCACGAATTTAATTCTCACCACTGCTGGATACAGTTTTGGCTCCATACATGAAGTCACGCACGTCATTTGGTGTTTGTTATGTTACTCAGTCAGACTTTCAAAAACTACAATACGAATGCAGCAAAGCATACCAAAGAGCACAATGACGTCACACATCGGTCCGACTGATGGATTTGCAAATGATTGTGAGATATAGTCCGCAAGAATCAGAAGAAGTGATTTATTTTTGATCGTGCACGAATTGAGATTGTCGACGTATCCAGTGTGGATACATCAGGCACATCTAAATGTGATTCACTGTGTGTTGGAGGTATCAGTGTGTTGTGCGTTGGTGGTCCTAATCTTTCTTCAAAAGTGGTGAGTCTTGCTAGATCACGTTGGTGGTTTTGGGAAGCACCGTAGTATTATTCAGCTGGGGTTTACACTGTCGGATAGAGCCACCAGAGTGATCGGTGAAGGCGGCCACATGGTAATTCCATTGAGTTTGATTCGATCTGGTCTCTAGATAGTCTTTAGACAGATTACTTGTTACAACGGCTCCACTGCCACCTACTGTTGATTGGGCCATCCTATTTTATGTCCCCACCGAGCAATTAATCTCAGAGGGAAGTTGACTTTCTGGCGTGCATCCTTTCTGTGGCTGTCCTAATTTGTGGAGAGTGGCCATCCACAGGAAAT
The DNA here is from genome assembly GCA_023313725.1 of Lithobius niger. Lineage (NCBI taxonomy): Eukaryota > Metazoa > Arthropoda > Chilopoda > Lithobiomorpha > Lithobiidae > Lithobius > Lithobius niger. Next base: position 13,520 of record JAHWFP010208597.1, on the reverse strand, counting down.
TTACAGAAGACTTAAAGGGCAACCTGTTCTAACCCACAAAGGTAACATCAGGTAACATCAGGTATTCACTGATTTAGATGAGCCACGCTCCACAATAAAGTTCCCCTTTAGTTTTCAGGGAGTGATTCATTCTGAAGAAGAAATTCCACTCATAAGATACACTGGCACTCTGATTAAAGGATTTTATGCAGCTTATGGGCACCTAACCTCAATCGGACTGAAGGTTCAGCAGGCATGTATTATCTTGAAATCTTGCTTTATATGAAATAGTAAATAAGGAGTGCCCGGTTTATAATCGTTTTGTCTTCAACACTTAACGCGAAAATGTAATGAGTTTTGCAATGTGTCCATTTTTGTTGCAGTTGCAGTGAAATAATATTTTTCAAAATTTAATTACACACTTTACTACGCCTATTTCCACATACGCACCCAAACTTGAAAAGATTAAGCCTAGGATGTAATCGATGTTCTCCATGTTTTATTTTTTTAATTTTTTTATTTATATATTTATTTACTGGGAACAGTAACTGCTCTCTGCTCTACTACCAACAAAATTATAAAACTACAAAATAACGACTAATGGTTGCACATTGTCTTTTAACATGAAATGGGGGGGGGGGGGGAGAT